>PVIW01016019.1:0-17904 GCA_004026585.1 Noctilio leporinus | reverse complement strand
GCCCAGATCAGTGAGAGAATGTGTCTCCTGCTCAATTCTGAGCACCTCCTCTTTTCTTCCAATTAAAGTGGAAGCTCTGCCAAGCTTAGGGGATTTGTAGTAGACCACGCCAGGGTTGAGTTTTCAAAGGCACTCATCTCCTCGTCCCTTATTTCAACTTCTTGTTATTTCACTAAAAAAAAAAAAAAGTTGGATGTGAAACACAGATTATGGTTTTACGTTTGGTCACCAGTACAAATGTGTTTTTTTTTTTTTAATTCAATTTTATTGTTGTTGTATCACATCCATTCCATTTCCCCTCCCCTGTCTCCTCTCAAATGTGTTCTTATTTCATCACTTTCTATTCTGTACAGTATCTTCACAAATGGGGCTGTGTAGCATATATCATTTGGGGATCAAAGGGAGATGTCTTAGTTTGGCTGCTTTCAAGCCTTGGGTTTCCAGAAGCCCCACACTCAAAACTCAGCAAGGAGGGAGACCCAGCTGGCCTACTGTCTTCAGAGACAGTAATAACAGATAATTATTATGGTCTTATTCATATATATGTAAAACCTGGAAGGAAATACTCCAAAAATGTCAGTCTATGCATGTTATATTGCTGGGTGAGTGTCTTATAAAATATATTTTAGACTTAAAGAAAAGTTTTAGGCCCTGGCCAGTGGCTCAGTGGATAAGCGTCAGCCTGTGAACCCAAAGGTCACTGGTTCGATTCCCAGTCAGGGTACATAACCAGGTTGCAAGCTAGGTCTCCAACCAGGTCTGTAGCTGGAGGCAGGTGAAAAGCAACCATACATTGAAAAAAAAAAGAAAGAAAAATTTTATTGTGTTTCTTTCCATTACCATTTAGTTTCCTTATGCCCCTGTCCCCCTTATAATCACTTCACTATTGTCCATGTCCATGAGTCCTTTTTCCTTTTTGCTCAATCCCTCCACCCCCATCCTCTCCTGACTCTTAGCTGTCCTCTGCTCTCCATCTATGAGTCTACCTCTATTTTGCTTGTTAGTTCAGTTTTTCATTAGATTTCACATATGAGTGAAATCATATGGTATTTGTCTTTCTCTAACTGGCTTATTTCACTTACATAATGTTCTCCAGGTCCATCCATATGATGCAAAGGGTAAAATTGTCTTCTTTTCTATGGCTGAGTAGTATTCCATTGTGTAAATGCCACATAGTTGATTTATCTACTTATCTACCGATGGACACTTTGGCTGCTTCCGTATCTTGGCGATTGTAAATAATGCTACACTGAACATAGGCCTGCTTATGTTCTTTTGAATTAGTGCTTTGGGTTCCTTCAGATATATTCCCAGAAGTGGGATCACTGGGTCAAAAGGCAGATCCACTTTTATTATTATTATTATTTTTTTGCAGTATTTCCTTAGTGCTTTCGATAGCAGCTGCACCAGTCAGCATTACTACCAATAGTACAAAAGAGTTCTTCTTTCTCCACAGCTCTCCAGTACTTATTATTTGTTGATTTACTAATGATAGCTATTTTGACATGTATGAAGTGGTATCTCATTGTGGTTTTAGTTTACATTTCTCTAATGATTAGTGACATTGAGCATTTTTTCATATGTCTGTTGGCCCATCTGTATGTCCTCTTTGTAGAAGTGTCTATTCAGGCCCTTTGCCCATTTTATTTATTTATTTATTGAAGATTGTATTTATTATTTTTAGAGAGAGGGGAAGGGAGAGAAGCAGAGAGGGAGAGAGACATCAATGTATGGATGCCTTTTACCTGCCTCCAGCTAAGGACCTGGCTGGAGACCTGGCTTGCAACCTGATTATGTGCCCTGGCTTGGAATCAGACTAGCGACCTTTGGGTTTGCAGGCTGGCACTTTATCCACTGTGCCACCAGCCAGGGCTTCCTATGCCCATTTTAAAAAAAATATGGAATGCTTCATGAATTTGTGTGTCATCCTTGCACAGGGGCCATGCTAATCTTCTCTGTATAATGCTAATTTTAGTATATGTGCTGCCGAAGTGAGCACCCTTTGCCCATTTTTAAATTGGGTTGTTTGGTGGGGGGTTTTTTGGTGTTGAGTTTTCTAAGTTCTTTATAAATTTTGGATATTAACACCTTATCAGACGTATCAGCAAATACTCCATTGACTTCAATGGATAGATCCTCCAGACAGAAAAATATATAAGGAGACAGTGACCTTAAATGACACACTAGATCAAATGGATTAAACTGATATCTTTAAAACATCTTACCCCAAAGCCACAGAATATATATACTTATCAAGTGCACATGGAACATTTCCTAGGATAGACCACATGTTAGGACACAAAACAAGTTTCAATAAATTTAAGATGATTAAAATCATATCAAGCATCTTCTCTGACTAGAAATCCATCTCAAGAATACTGAAAAACATGCAAGGACATGGAAACCAAATAACATGTTATTAAACAATGAATGGGTCAATAATGAGATCAAGGAAGAAATCAAAAGTACCTTGAAACAAATGAAATAAGGACACAACAATGCAACTCTGTTGAACACTGGGAAAGCAATCCTAAGAGGGAAATTCATAGCATTACATGCCTATCTAAAAACAAACAAACAACAACAACAAAAAGGAAAAAGCTCAAATAAATTATCTAATTTCACACTTAAAGACACTTGGAAAAAGAACAACAAACAAAGCACAGACTAGAAGGAAGGAAATAATAAAGATCAGAGCAAAAAAAAAAAAACAGAGTCCAAGAAATGATACAAAAGAGCAATGAATCCAGGAGCTGGTTCTTTGAAAAGATAAACAAGATTCATAAACCTTTAACCAGATTCATCAAGAAAGAAAAGAGGAACCAAATAAAATCAGAAAGGAAAGATGAGAAAAAACAACTGACACCAAAGAAATACAAAGGGCTGTAAGAAAATATAAACAACTATATGCCAACAAACTGAACAAAATGGACAAATTCCTAGAAACATACACTCTTTCAAAACTAAATCAGGAAGCATCAGCAAATCTGAATAGACAGATTATACCTAGTGCAATTAAAGCAGTAATTTAGAAAAACTCCCCAGAAACAAAAAACCCTGGACTGGATGGCTTCATGGGTGAATTTTATCAAACATCCTGAGAACTAACGCCTCTCCTCAAACTATTTCAAAAAATTCAAGAGGAGGGAAGGCTCCCAAACTCATTTTATGAGACAAGCATTATCCTAATTCCAAAACCAGATAAAGACACTACAAAGAAATAAAATGATAGGCCAATATCTCCGATGAATTTTGATGCTAAAATCCTGAACAAAACATTAGCCAACTGAATACAGCAATGCATCAAAATGATCATACACCAAGATCACATGGGATTTATTCCGGGAATGTAAGGTTGGTACAACATTCACAGATTAATAAATGTAATTCACCACGCAGACTTTTTTTTTTTTCAGGAACAAAAGTCAAGTATTTTATTTGTTCATTTCTTGCATTTAAAGTACTCCTGGATGACATCCTTGGCCTATGACTTTGCCATAGTCATTAACTATCATGCAACTGTAACTAACCAGTATATGGGGTTTTCCTCTCTGTCAGTTTTACAGAGGTTTACCCGTTCCTCTAGTTTCTTGTTGTTATCAACCTTGATTAGGTTGATTTGGTGTTCAGCACAAAGGGTCTCCACCAAGTTGACATACCGTACATGGGCTCATCGCAGTTGGATGGATGCTCACAAAGATGGGCTTGATGCTGGTCTGAGGTTTTGGCAGCTTGGAGGATTTTTTGTGCTGGGCCCTGATGGATGACTGGTCTTCAGTACCTCTTGTAAAACAGTACTGATGTCCATCACACCTCCAGCAACAATACCTTCCTCTGCCACAGTGGCAGGTTATAGGTGGAGCACAATCTTTTCTATTCTTGGCTTTTTTATTTTTTATTTTTTGGCTTTTTTATTTTTTAAAGAGATTTTATTATTTTTAGAGAGAGAGGAAGGGAGAGAGGCAGAAAGGGAGAGAGACATTAATGTGTGGTTGCCTTTCACCTGCCTCCAGCTGTGGACCTGGCTGGAGACCTGGCTTGCAACCTGGTTATGTGCCCTGGCTGGGGAAAGGAACCAGTGACCTTTGGGTTCTCAGGCTGGCGCTTATCCATTGTGCCACCAGCCAGGGCCAATCTTTTCTTTTAAATGTTATTTTTAAATTACAGTTTATATTTGATGCTATTTTGTATTAGATTCAGGTGTAGACATGTTGGTTTGACAATCATATACTTTACAAAGTATTTCCAATATTTCCAGTACCCACCTAGCACCACACATAATTGTTATATTATTGACTATATTTCCTATGCTATACTTTACATCCCTGTGACTGTTTTGTAACTACCATGAAGAAGTACAAAATGGAGCCATGGCTGGATAGATCAGTTGGTTAGAACAGTCATCCCAATACACCAAAGTTGTGTGTTCAGTCCCGTCAGGGCACATACAAGAATCAACCAATGAATGCATAAATAAGTGGAACAACAAATCTCTCTCTCTCTCTCTCTCTCTCTCTCTCTCTCAAATCAATAAATTTAAAAATTTTTAAAAGATTTTATCATTATTTTTAGAAAGAGGGGAATGAAGGGAGGAAGAGAGGGAGAGAAATATCAATGTATGGTTGCTTTTCACATTCTTCCAGCTGGGGACCTGGCTTGCAATCCAGGCATGTGCCCTGGCAGGGAGTTGAACCAGCAACCCTTTGGTTCACAGACTGTGCTCAACCCACAGAGCCACACCAAAGAGGAAAAAAAAATTTTTTTAAGTACAAAATGGAGCCAAATCTTGAGTGCATAGAAGCCTTACCTCCTAGCCATTTGGGGGCAGAAAGGGAAGTGCCAGATTTTATATATACAGTCCTGTGTTTTTCAGAAATTCCCATAAGAATGATTTACTTTGATATTTAGAAAGAGAAAAAAAAAATCCCATTCAAAGTTGTTTACTTAAAATACATTTTAGCCCTAGCTGGGTAGTTGAGGTGGTTACAGCATCGCCCCAATACTCCAAAGTTGTGGGCTGATCTCTGGTCAGGCCACATACAAGAAGCAACCAATGAATGCATAAACAAGTGGAACAATAGATGGATGTTTCTCTTCTCCATCTCTACAAATTGATAAAGAGAAAATAAAGGGCATTTTAGTCAGGACCATCAAGGTGATCAATCACCCACCTAGCCTATTTTTATTTAGCATTTAAAATGTGCTGGTCTGGAGCGAGGCGGGGTGGGTGAGGGAACGCAAAAGGAAAAACCGTGACTGTTTCGTTGAGGGCTTGTTATTTAACAAGGGCCATTTCTGTTGTTTACTCAGCTCACCCTCCGATGCTGGGAAGCAGGTTTTTACTAGCATTAGTAATACAGGTGATGAAACTGAGGCTCTGAACACCAGGCATCATGGCTAAGGACACAGTAAACCAGTGGAAATTCTGGGCCCAGAAGGTAGCCTATTTCAGAGCTTGTGCTCATAAGTGATATCTCATTATTCTCCTAGAACATACATACTCATACATATACAATATGATTTCTGGCCTTTTGAACCTTACAGTCTAGCCCTGGCTGGTGGCACAGTGGATAAGGTGCCAGCCTGAGAACCCGAAGGTCACTGGGTTGATTCCCCAGCCAGGGCACATAACCAGGTTTCCAGCCAGGTCTCCAGCCAGGTCTGTAGCTGGAGGCAGGTGAAAGGCAACCATACATTGCTATCCCTTTCCTTCTCTGCCTCTCTCCCTAAGCATATTAAATAAATTTTTTTAAAAATAAAAATAGATAAACCTTACAGTCTAGTTGAGAAGATAAGATAAATATAAACACAAACATACACAGGCGGGGCGTGATTTGTGAACACCCATCACAGACAGAAACTCCCTGTCTTAGGTGTTTGGGAAACCTGGGCTGAGCTGCAGAAAACAGGACTTTTACCCACTCTTGCCTACGTTCTTTTTGTTGTTGTTGCTTTGACCAGGGCCGGAATCCACCATTGCTTTCTCACTTCATTAGATTGCAAATCTTCATTCCATTCTGCCTTTAACAATGAAGGCAGGCAGCTCTTCCCAAACTTGAATGCCTCTCGGAATCACCTGGGGATTCATTAAAATGCAGATTCTAAAGGAGTAGGTGTCTGGGTGGGTGCTGAGAGTCTGCATTTCTAATGAGTTCCTGGCTGACACAATCTTGCTAGTTTGAGGACTGGGTAGCAGACAATAAGGAGTTAAAAGAGCTCACCTAGACCTTAGCCTTTCCTGCCCCAGGCAAAGTGTTGCCTTTGTCTCCCCGTGGGTCAGACACATCCCCTGGCCCTGAACTGCCCCCCTCCCTGAAAGGGCAAATTATTTTCTAGGCTGGGGCTGGGAAGGCAATCTTGTCCCAGGAAAGATGCCTGGACTTGCTTTGGCCTCCTTGTGGGCTGATCCTTCTACTTTTTCCCATCCCTCTGCAGGCTCCCATGCAGGCCAGGCCTACTCTTCTTCCAGTCCCTCAGCAGCCTGCTGCCACCACACCACCACCAGGTCACAAACAAGGGCCAGATCTGGAGAAGAACTTCCTGCCTGGTGGGCTCATTTAGCTATGGGCCAGGTGTCCAGCTGGGTTGGTGGCCTCTGTCTTGACACCTTTATCCACCTGTCTGGGTAGTTTGTTCCTGGACCTGCCTGGCATCAGGGGGCTGGCCCTGGGGATGCTCTGAACCCCTTCCAGCTCTATAAGTCCAACTCCCAGAGGGTCCCTTGACCTTGGAGCAGCAGGCAGCTTTGCAAGGGCTCATGGATGTTAGCTGAGGAGGCAACTGTGCAAGATGACGCAGCCAGAATGGAGGGGCACCATCTATGTTGCTTCTCCTTTATGCATAATGGAGCATATAGTACTTGGAATGTATGTGGGACCTGCTTTGTAGAAGGTGAAAGCCACGTATTGAGCACACTTTTGTCTCGTCTATCATCCATAGCTCTGTGTCTATGGGAAATGGTTTCTAGCTCCCCATGACTGCATGCTGGGGACTGGCTGCACAGGAGAACCAACGGAACACAGTACTGTACTCCCTAAGAATCAGTCACTATTGGGAGAATGTGTGTTGTAAGAGTTCAGAGGAAGGTGGATGGACCAAGGGCTGTGTTGACACAAGACTTCCTGGAGCAGAGGAGTTACGAGCCATGCCTTTCAGGAGGAATAGGACTTTGGTAGGTAGGATAAAGGGGTGCAAAGCACTGAGGCGGTAAGGAGATGCTCACTACACATGCTGGAAAAACTTGATTAAGGCGTTGTGGTTGGAGTCAAGGGATGTCAGGCCAGGGAGAATGAAAGAATTGCCTGCAGAGCTTTCATCTGAGGAAAAGAAGGGGAAAGGGGGAGGAGAAGAGACCATTTATCATCACTGCTGTGGGCCAGCACTTTACCTGAATTGTCTCTATTCTCTATAGGACCCCAGAAATATAGGAGGTATCCTCCCTGCTTTAATGAGAAAATGGCTTTCTAGAGGTTAAGTTAGCTTCTTGAGTCCACCTGGGTGGTAAGTGCTAGAACCAGAATTTGAATCCAGGACATGGTGCTTTCATATTTGACCACATGTCCCCAACTCATATGTTGGGCTTCAAAATACCCAGGGACACCCATATTTCTGCAAATGGTCCAAAGGTCACCTGGTCCAGGTCCTTGAGAAGTCAGAGGTCATAGTGACTGTCTTAGTTTCCTAGGGCTAGCATAAGAAGTTACCACCAACTAGATGGTTTAAAACATGGGAAGTAGATTTTCTCAGAGTTGGAGTGTCGTCCTGTAACCGAAGTTTGAGGGTTCAATTACCACTCAGGGAACATACCCAGGTTGCAGGTTTGATGATCCCCCGTCCTGATGCATACAGGAGGAAAGCAATCAATGCTTTTCTCTGGCATTGATGTTTCTCTCTCTCCCTTCCCCCCTCTCTAAAAAAGCAGTGAAAAAGTGTCCTCCGGTGAAGATTAAAAAACAACTAAGAAGAACCAATGTCTCCGATCAAGGCACAAAGAAGGTCATTTTATGGAAAATTCTCTCTTGCTAGGGAGAGGGGGATTGGGAAGAGGGATGACCAGTCTCTTTGTTCTTTTCAGGCTTTCAACTAATCGGATGAAACACAACCTACATAATAAAGGGCACTTTGCTCTACTCAAACTCCACTGATTTAAATGTTAATTTTAGGCAAAACACCCTCACAAAAACACCTACAACAATGTTTCACCAATTATCTGGGTATCTTGTGTTCCAGCCTGTGTGATGTAAAAAAGTAACCAGCACATTACCTTGTCTCTTTCAGCGTCCGGTAGTTTCAGGCATTTTTTATCTTGGGGCTAGGTGATTCTGAACCCTGCTTTCATCTTAACATGATTTTCTCCCTTATGGGTCTGTGTCCCAACTCCCTCTGCCTTTCTTTCACACATTCTCTCTCTCTTTAAGATTTCATTCATTATTTTAGAGAGAAGAGCAGGGAGGGAGGAAGAAAGGGAGAGAAACATCACTGTGTGGCTGCCTTTCACCTGCCTCCAGCTACGGACCTGGCTGGCCAAAGACCTGACTTGCAACCTGGTGATGTGACCTGACTGGGAATTGAACCAGCGACCTTTGGGTCCCAGGCAGGTGCCAATCCACTGAGCTACCAGCCAGGGCTGCCTTTCTCTTATAAGGCCATAAGTCATTGGATTTAGGACCCAACCCAAGTCTAGGATGGTCTTATCTCAAGATCATCTACACTTGCAAAGACCGTATTTCCAAATAATTTTGCAATTGTAGTTTCTGGATATTAGGATATGGACCCATTTGGGGGTCCTAGCTACAGGTTGAGGGAAAAAACAAAAACAAAAAACCCCCAGCCCCAGCTGGTGTGGCTCAGTGGGTTGGGCATTGTCCTGGAAAGTGAAAGGTTATGGGTTCAATTCATGGTTGGGGCATAAGCCTGGGTTGTGGGTTTGGTCCTAGTTGAGGTGCATACAAAAGGCACCCAGTCGATATTTCTCTCCCTCCCCTTTCTCTAAAATAAAAAGTAAAAGAATAAAATTTAAACCACCCCAGATTATCAATAATAATCACATTGCAAGGGTTAGGTCCACCACCATCTGGGGTAGGTATTTTAAGTATGGTGTCATGCTGGGGGGCCAGGTGATGCTGCTTCCCATTTGGGGGAGCTGCCTGGCTCATGTCCAAGTGAAGTGAGAAGGGGTGAGGATGTCCAGAGAGCCTTTTTAATTTTCATTAAAAAGTTCTTTTCAGCCCTGGCTGGTGGCACAGTGGATAAGGCAACAGCCTGCAAACCCAAAGGTCACTGGTTCGATTCTCCAGCCAGGGCACATAACCAGGTTGCAAGCCAGGTCTCTAGCCAGGTCTGTGGCTGGAGGCAGGTGAAAGGCAACCATACATTGATGTCTCTCTCCCTCTCTGCCTCTCTCCTTACCCCTCTCTCTAAAAATAATAAATAAAATCTTTTAAAATTTTTGTTTTCTGCCCTGGCTGAGGGGTTCAGTTAGTTTGAGCATCATTCTAATATACCAGGTTTGCAGGTTCAATCCCTGGTCAGGGCACATACAAGAAGCAACCAATGAATGGATGAACAGATAGAAAAACAAATCAATATTTCTCTCTCTCCCCCTTCCTTTTACTCTAAACACAATACATTTTTTAATTTTTTAAAATTAATTTTCTTTACTTTTACATATTTGTTGTTTTTTTTTCATACAAAGCTTTCCCAACAGTGACCATGTGTTTCATTTTTTACATTTTCAATTTTTATTACAAAAACATTTAACATGCTAAGGAATTTGGAAATACAATGATAAATGACTCCTAATCTGTCCATCGTAATGCAACTGATTTTTTTCTTCGTATTCCTTTTCATTATTGTCCACATGCATCGTGCACCTTTGTGAAGTCTTGCCTAGCTTCGATAGCAGGCTTTAATGTTACTTTTATCCTCTAAAAGCATTTTGAGAATTATAACACCTGTCAGTTTGTTTGCATGACCTCCACTTAGACTGAACCTTCTTCAGAGCAGACCATGTGGTCTTTCCTCATGTCTCCTATAAATAGCATAGCACCTGGTACAAGGGTTTCTCAAAGAAATTAATACATGTGTGTGCATAGTTACAATATATATGTAATTTTGTGACTTGCTTTTGTTACTGAGCATCAGAATACACACATTTCTTACAGAATATATTTCAATAGCTTCTTAATATTCTATTCCATTAATGGACAGTCATTTAATCAATCATTCCTCTCTTACTAGAAATAGTTGTTTTCAGTCTCATACTAGTCACAGTTATACTGACTTGAATGCTTCCAAATGGGATTTTTCTGGTGAGTTTTTCCAATAAATGAACTTTCCAAGTGTGGGCTAACCACCTTTTTAGTTCATAGTAACATTTTTTTTTTTTTTTTTTGGTCAAGAAGTCTAATCCAATTTGTATTAATATTATATAGATGTGGTTTTAACTATAATTCTGTCAGTGCTGCATTTTTAATTATTTTGTAATTATTTTCCATTTTTATCCCATCTTTTTATTTCTTTCATTCCAATTCGGTAAAATGTAATGAACACATTTGAGTTCTATATGTAATTCACACTTCAAAATCTAGCTATATCAAGAGGTTTACAGGTGTCCAGGGGTGTACGTGTACCCACTATGGACAGGTATAAAAGCAAAATTTAATATTTAGTAAAAAAAATGGCCTTGAGCCCTGACTGGTATCACAGTGGATAAGGCGCCGGCCTGCAACCCCAAAGGTCACAGGTTCGATTCCCCAGCCAGGGCACATAACCAGGTTGCAGACCAGGTCTCCAGTTAGGTCTGTGGCTGGAGGCAGGTGAAACACAGCCATACATTGATGTGTCTCTCTCCCTCTCTGCCTCTCTCCCTTCCCCTCTTTCTAAAAATAATGTAATAAAATCTTTTTTTTTTTTTTTAATGGCCTTGAAGAGAGAAGTTACCATCCCATTACAGACCACATATTACAAGGCAAGACTTCCCTGAGGCACAAAAGAAATGATCCATTTTGGACTAGCCCTGATACACTTCCTTTAGCCACACTGGTTGGAGCCTCCATATACTTATAGTAAAGAAGAAGGGAGATGAAGAAAGAGGAGAAGGAGAAGAAGAAAGACTAACCATGGCTTCAATAGTAGGAAACTGTTTTATGGCTTCACTGATATTGTGTGAGCTCTGTTTGTCTTTTCAAATAAATTATTTTGCTACTTTCTTGAATCCCTTCAATCCACTTTCAGTGTTTTTTATATCTAGACATTTGAGTAAGTAAATACAACTGTTTATATTTGAGTGTTATTGCTGATGGTCTGCACTCTTTCCTGAATATCTAAGTTTCAGCAGGGAGAAAGGGAGGGACAGAAACATTGATGTGAGAGAGAAACATCAATTGGTTGTCTCTTGTATGAAGGTCGAGCCCCTGACAAGGGACCAAACCTGCAACACAAGGCATCGAACCAGTGACGTTTTGCTTTGTGGAACAACATTCAACCAACTGAGCCACACCAGGAAGGGTGGTTTCTTTATATTTATCCTCTTTGAGTTTCACTAAATTTTTGAAGTTTTTGGCCATTGTTAATTTTTCCTTCTCTCTTTTTTCTGTAACAATGAACAGTATCTTTTGATACTGTTCCACAGATCCTTGAGGCTCTGCTCATTTTATTTGCTGTTCATTATTCTCTTTAGATTGGAGAATTTCTATTGATCTATCTTCACATTCACTGACTTTTTCTTGCCTTTTCTATTCTGCTCTTGAATCCATTCAAGTTTTTCCCCCCAAGTACTGTATTTTTCAGTTTTAGAATTTCATTTATTTTTAAAAATAATTTCTATTTACTTACTTGAGATTTCCTTCTGTTTCTTATTCATTACAAATGTATTTTTCTTTATCTCATTGACTAGTTATTACTGCTCCTTTAAAGTCCTTGTCCAATAATTCAAACATCTGGGTTATATTTATGTTGAACCCAACTTGTTTCCATTAGTATTTAGCTAATTACTGATGGAAAGGGGAGCAACAGGACTTAAGACATTGAGCTTAATAAAATGGGAACGCATGAGCCTGCTCACCTCACCAGGAAGCTACAGCTTCACACTGCAGGGGATCATAACATTGTTCCTTCAAGGAGATTAACATTCCTCCCTTCCCCTCTCTGGTACTGGATTGTTGTGGAGCACAGGGGCAGATGCTGGACAGTAGAGTCCTGTCAGCCTAACAAAGGGGTGGACCTATCAAAAGCCCACAAAAACTTGGGAAGTTCATCGGCCATTTTGAAAAAGCTTGTGGTCTTTTCCGAGCCTCAAATGTATAATCCCAGGGGAACTATGAAGCATGCTCTCTCTCTCTCACCCAATGACCTGCACTTGCATGGTGCTTGAACTTGGGCCTGTTCACTCCATGGCCATGTGGTACTAGCAGCTTCACGGCCCATGGCTGTATGTAATCCACACACAGACTCCAGGAGGGAGTTTGAATACTGCAGCATAGCAATTGGCGGCAGCTGGAAACACACATTAAGCTAGTCAGACAGTGGACTGGACTGGACTTGAATATGGAGCAGAAACTCTGGACACTGGCTTTTGTCTTGTCTTTGCTGAAGACATGGTTGGACTTTTCCACAGCAGGAAAGGTGGAGGTGGGACATTGGGAAGCCAGGCAGGAAACCCCCTTAATTTTACATTATCAATAAGGTTTACCATGGAACCCCATCCTCCCGTGCGGCTCTTAGTAAATTCTTTTCCTTGCCACACTGCAAGAACTTCACTTCTACTGATGACAAACTGATTGTTCTCTTGAGAATGGGTGGGTCACATTTTCCTGCTTTTGTTTTGTACGTTGGGTAATTTTGGATTGTATACTGGGTTTTCTGATTGTTATGTTGTGGAGAGTCTGGATTGTAGTATATTCCTGCAAAAAGTGTCAATGTTGTTTGTTTTAGCAAGCAGTTACCTTGCTTAGCCATAATCCAGGCATGTGCCCTGACATCAAGTTAATTATCAGGTAAAATCTTTAAGCCTTTCTTTGGCTGGTGGCACAGTGGATAAGGTGCCGGCCTGCGAACCCAGGGGTTCAGTTCCCAGCCAGGGCACATGATGAGGCTGCAAGCCAGGTCTCCGGCCAGCTCTGTAGCTGGAGGTGGGTGGAAGGTAGCCACACATTGATGTCTCTCTGTCTGCTTCTCTCCCTTCCTCGCTGTCTAAAAATAATAAATAAAATCTTTTTTAAAAATTTTAAGCCTTAATTATAATATGATTTGGGTCTAATTTAAAACTGCATGGTACAAGGGCCCGGGAATCAGGAAAAGACCTTGGGTAAGTCTATACACAGAATATTTGGACTTTAATGCTCTTCTTTTCTCCTTTCCAGGATTCCTTCAGCATTTTCAAATGGCTGCAGATGATAACTGGGTTCTGATATCTGATTCTTCAGGCCAGACAAATGGCAGGTTTTCTATTGTAGATTTAACTGGCTTGTGCCATGATGCAACAGGTTCTCTGTGGGGCCGGATAAAGCTGTAAACATGGAGACTCACCCCATGCCACTTCTTTCTGCCCAGTTTTTTCTTAAAAGATTTCATTTAATTAATTTATTTTTAAAGAGGGGAAGGGAGGGAGAGAAACATCAATGTGTGGTTCCCTCTCATGCATCCCCAGCTGGAGACCTGGCTCATAAGCCAGGCACATTCCCTGACTGGGAATTGAACCAGCGAACCTTTGGTTAGTAGGCCGGCACTCAGTCTACTTAGCCACACCAGCCACAGCTTTCTGCCTAGTTTTAGCTCCCATCCAAAATCTGCCTGTATTTTTTTAAAGATTATTTTTAGGGAGAGGAGAAGGGAGAGAGGCAGAGAGAGAGAGAAACATCCATGTATGGTTGCATTTCACCTGCCTCCAGCTACGGACCTGGCTGGAGACTTGGCTTGCAACCTGGTTATGTGCCCTGGCTGGGAATGGAACCAGAGACCTTTGGGTTCGCAGGCCAGCACCTTATCTACTATGCCACCAGCCAGGGGCCGATGCTTTTTTTTTTTTTTAGTCTCCAGAATCTCTAGGGTTTTTTTCCTTTTCTTTTTCTTTGCATCTGTGTGTGTGTGTGTGTGTGTGTGTTTTCCTTAGAGTTTATAGTTGCTACTTTCAGGGAGATTGTTCTAGTAACAGCTTATTTCATCATACAGGAAGTGGAAACTTCTCTATTACAAATTTTTTTTTATTTATGTACTTTTAAATAAAGTACATAAGGAAGGGAGGGAGTAAGAAGGAAAGAAACAGCAATGCATGGTTGCCTCTCCCGTACCCCAAACTGGGGACCTGGCCCATAATCCAGGCATGTGCCCTGACTGAGAATTGAACCAGTGACCCTTTGGTTCACAGGCCAGCACTCAATTCACTGAGCCACACCAGCCAGGGCAGAAACATTTTTATTTTTGTATGAAAGAAATATTAGGGGATTTATCCTTTGTTAAAAATTATATTAAAAATTAGCCCTGGCTGGTGGCACAGTGGATAAGGTACCAGCCTGCAAACCCAAAGGTCGCTGATTCCATTCCCCAGCCAGGGCACATAACCAGGTTGCAAGCCAGGTCTCCAGCCAGGTCTGTAGCTGGAGGCAGGTGAAAGGCAACCATACATTGATGTCTCTTTCCTTCTCTGCCTCTCTCCCTTCCCCTCTCTCTAAAAATAATAAAATACAATCTTTAAAAAAATGAAATGATATGGCATATGCAAACATAAATAAGAAAATAAAACTACCCATAATCTCATTTCTAAATGATATATGCCGTTAATATTTTGGTATATTTTCTTCCACTTTTTTCATGTCAATATATCCAAATGTGCTTATATAAACTATATATAAGGTTATATATACATATATGTATATATAGCCTTAAATATATTTTTTTCTTAGAACTAAAACAGGAACATACTATAGATATATTATAACCTGCTTCTTCCCCCAACCCAATTTAGCAATGTAGAATAAACACTGAAAAAGAGCTATTCTGGGTTTAAGAGTAAAGGGTTGGAAAGCTTACTGAAGGCCTGAAAAATGAGAGCTTAGATCTAAAAGTGGATGGTGCTTGAGAGGTGGTATCTTTGAGGGTGAGAGTCATAGAAGGTACTCAGGACCCTGTATTTGCAGACATTAGAGAGCAGAGGGAACAGTGACTGTTTGTCAGCCCTAAAAAGCTAGGAAGGAGCTGAGGACTTAGGACAGGGCTTGGTTTCTACGGCTGACACCTGGGTACTAGAGGCTCTGATGGAGGAAGCCCCAGCCCTAGGGTCTGTGCAGGACTCTGGGAGTTACTGAAGCTTCTGAATTGCCAGGTCTTGGCCAGAACCAAGTGCCCGTGAATCAGCTGAGGAATAGGAAAATGAGGGAGTGGAGAATAGCTTATAATTGCTGCATACATTTGAGTTGGCAGCAGGTGTTATCAACCACAGCAGGGGATAACTTCCCTCAGAGCCAAAGTCCCTGATGAGCATTCACTTGTTCTTTAGACTTAGTTTTCCTTTGTATAGGGCTGACCCGAGGTATTCACTACTTCTAACTAGTCTTCCCTACTTACCCGGGGTTTTCCCCCAGTATGTTGACTCTGATGAGACCTGGAATCTTTGCCCAATTTTGTGAGTCACTAACCTCAAACTCAGTGTGGTCTAATATGAGCTCATCGTTCCCCATCCAAGGGTTACTCATCCTCTTGCCTTTCATAATTGATTTTTTCAGGAGACCAATCTTAGATCACCCTGTTGCAAATTACCTTTGCTGACTCTCCTCTCTCTCCCAGATTTCCATCTTCCAATCAGTTGCCACGTTCTGGTGACATTTGTTCTATGAAGAGGAGCCACTAAAGGATTTTGAGTAGAGAAATAGGATGTAATTAAACGTAGACTTCAGTGTACAGAACAAAGTCATTGTAGAGAGAAAAGAGACAGATGAGCTGCAGAGTGTGACCACTTTGGAGAAGAGCAATAGATGATGCAAGAGGTGAAAGCATTACTTGTGAAATGGAGGAGAGAATGTCAAGGGACAACTCATAAATGGAATACCTACAAAGTTTTTTAAAGCAGCGAAACTCTTCAAATTTGAAAAGATGGGTAATGTTCAAGATAATACATTAAAAAATATATTTTACTCATTATTTTTAGAGAGAAGAGCAGGGAGGGAGGAAGAAAGGGAGAGAAACATCAATGGATGGTTGCCTTTCACCTGCCTCCAGCTGGGGACCTGGCTGGAGACCTGGCTTGCAACCTGGTTATGCGCCCTGGCTGGGAATCAAACCAGTGACCCTTGGGTTTGCCGGCTGTTGCCAATCCACTGAGCCACATCAGCCAGGGCTTTCATTATATTTTATTGATTATGTTATTACAGTTGTCCCAAGTTTTCCCCTTTGCCCTGCTCCACCCAGCACCCCCCAACTCCCTCCGGCAATCCCCACAACATTGTTCATATCCATGGGTCATGCGTAAGTTCTTTGGCTTCTCCATTTCCTATACTGTACTTTTCATCCCCTTGGCTACTCTGTACCTACCTATCTGTACTTCTTAAACCCCTCATCTCTTCACCTACTTTCCCCCAACCCTTCCTATCTGGCAACCATCATAATGTTCTCCATATCCATGATTCTGTCTCTGTTCTTCCTGTTTGCTTAGTTTGTTTTTTAGATTCAATTGTCAATAGATATGGGGTTATTTTGGCCATTTTATTGTTCATAGTTTTTATCTTTTTTTTTTAATAAGTCCCTTTAACATTTCGTATAATAATAGTTTGGTGATGATGAATTCCTTTAGTTTTTTCTTAGCCGGGAAGCTCTTTATCTGTCCCTTGATTCTAAATAATAGCTTTGTTGGGTAGAGCAGTCTTGGCTGTAGGTCCTGCTTTTCATGACTTTGAATATTTCTTGCCAATCACTTCTAGCCTGCAAAGCTTCTTTTGAGAAATCAGCTGACAGTCTGATGGGAACTCCCCTACAGGGGAATAACTAACTTCTCTTTCTGCTTTTAAGATTCTCTCTTTATCTTTATCTTTTGGCATTTTATTTTTAAAAGATTTTATTTATTATTTTCAGAGAAAAGGGCAGGGAAAGAGGAAGAAAGAGAAAGAAGCATCAATGTATGTTTGCCTTTCACCTGCCTCCAGCTAAGGACCTAACTGGAGACCTGGCTTGCAACCTGGTTATGTGCCCTGGCTGGGAATGGAACCAGTGACCTTTGGGTTCGCAGGCCAACACCCATCCACTGAGCCACACCAGACAGGGCAACTTTTGGCATTTTAATTATGATGTACCTTGGAGCGGGCCGCTTTGCTTCCATCTTGTTTGGGACACTCTGTGCTTCCTGGACTTCACAAAATTTCCTTCACAAAATTACTGAAAATTACTGTTTTTTTCAAATAAATTTCCAATGTCTTGCTCTTTCCTTTCTCCTGGCACCCCTATGATGTGAATGTCGAAGCTCTCGAAGTTGTCCCAGAGGCTGCTTATACGATCTTCCTTTTTTCTGGATTCTTTTTTTCTTGCTGTTGTTCTGATTGTTTCTTTTTTGTTCCTTATGTTCCAAATCATTGATTTGATTCCTAGCCTCATCCACTCTACTGCTGTTTCCCTGCAAATTGTTCTTTATTGCAAGTAATGTACATTTCATTTCTGACTGGATCTTTTTTCTGCTGTTGAGGTCCTCTCTATGGTTCTGGAGCGGCATCCTTAGACCTAGTGTTTTGAATTCTGCATCTGATAGATCATTTATCTCCACTTCATTTAGCTGTTTCTCTGGAGATTTTATCTGTTCTTTCCTTTGGGCCATGTTTCTTGCCTTTTTGTTTTCACAGCCTACCTGTGTTTGTTTCTACGCATTAGGTAGAGCTGCCTTGACTCCGTGTCTTTTTTTTTTTTTTTTAATTTTTTTTTTTTTTT
>PVIW01016018.1:0-17907 GCA_004026585.1 Noctilio leporinus | reverse complement strand
GGGGGTTGTCAGGAAGCCCAAAACACTAACAAGCTCTGGATTCTTCCATAGTTCTCCCGTTGTAGCTTTAGTCCATGCAGCTGCTGTGTGGTGCCCCTGCCCAGGTGGACACACCTACTGTTTCCAACTCAGCCTTACGGCAGATGGACAAGCTAAAAGGTCAAAAATTATTTTAAATCTTTTACCTCAGATAAATTTTTCAAAGAATTCAGGTTTCAAAACTAAACCATTGCTTATTTCCTTGTACTGTTCAAACTAACACCCATGATTTTTATAGTTGGAGAGAGCTATGCAAACCCTACCTGGCCCGTCCCCGGCCACGCCAGCACGCCTGGCTTCCTGGTCTACTGTGTCCTCGGACCGTCCCCTGCTGCTGAGGAGCCACCGTCCTTCCTAAATGTGGAGAAGTGAAGCGTGTCACTCTCCCAGGGGAATTCAGGCAGTTACTGAAATGGGGTGGCACGTTCCAGTTCTACCCTGGTGCCTTATGAATAAAAAACTGGATTCTGCTCTATAGCAGCTTTATGATGAGAGTTAAAGTAACCGAGGCAGTGAGGGAGGGATAAGCAAAAAGGGAAGCAGGGCCTTTCTAGTAAATTCTTCACTAACAAGGCTGGCTCAGTAGTTCCCAGCGTCTAATGGCTTATGAAATTAGTCCAAAAGGTTTTTAGACTCATTCTTGAGCCAAAATGGAAGCTAGGACTCTGGCACCACAGCTCACAGGAGGGGCTCCTTCCACAGCCCCGTCAGGGCTCTGCCCCAGCTGGTCCCACATCTCCAGCATCCAGGGCAGTCCTGCCGCCTGATCTCCATCTACGCCTCCTTCATGGTGGGGCTGGCTCCTCCTGGAGAAAGCTCTGTAATGGGGTGTGGGGAGCAGGGACAGAAAGTGAAGTCAGCTGCTTCTGGGGATAGCAGAGCCACTCAGTACAGCCTGGCTCCCCAAAGGGGCTTCTAGGAACCTGTGAGTTCAGCCTAGTTTTATTTAACGTGTATAGACAGATACTCGTCAATTAGAGGCTAAAATTAAACCTGGGTCTAAAACTAACTATTGCCTGCCTTATCTGAGGTGAGGATTTTGTCTGCTCCCTCCAGCCAGAGTCTGTTCTCTTAAGAGGTCAGACTTTCGCTTCTAGAAGTTTTTTTTTTTTTTTTTTTTTTTTTTTTTTGGGGGGGAGGTGGCAGCAGTTAGCCATCTCTTTACTTTTAAAACCAACACTCCTGGGTATTTTCAGAGTGTAAAGCAGATCCAACCATGATCCAGCTTTTTGGTCCATTTCTAAGGACACATTTTCTACATACCAAGCAGGGTTTCTCTAAGTAATGAATGCTAAGCAAAGGGTGAACCAGATGAACAGCACTATTTTGAATTTCTCTTTTTAAAGAGAAAGCTCATCACAGAGTTAACCTTGACAAGTCACTGGTGCAGGAAAGGGGTCAAAAAGACAACAAACCAAGCCAATCCCACTCTTCACACCTGGGCTACAACAGCTTACAGCCAGGGGTGCCCATTTGGCAGCCTCTCCACACAGGATTCCCAGGCGGTGCCCAGAGGGAGTCCAGACTCAGCCAACAGGGGCTTTGACCCCTGGTCACGAAGTGCAAGCCAGACCAACAGAATGGAAGTCACCCACCGCCAGACAAGCCCTTTTTTCCTAAACATGTCCGAGTCACCAGGACAACTCAAAACACATTCTGACAGAAACCCTGTCCTGACCTGAGAAGAAGCGACACCAAGCCAGCGCCTCTCCTCCTGCTAGAGCAGGTCAGGCCAGAAGAGGAGGAGCGGTGGGTCCTTCGGCTGGGTGCCCTCAGAGTGACCCTGCTGGCTGCAGCCAGCGCACGGCATGACAGGTCAGGCCAGCAGCTTCAGCCTGTGCCGAGAGCCCATGCTCCCAGCACCGAAGGGACAGCAAGCATCATGATCTCTTCTGTGACCTCTCATTACTGACGACAAGGACAGCCTGACCAATCCCAGCGCCGTCACTTCCTTCATCTGTCTGCAACGAACTTTTACAAACTAACAGTCACCAGCACCAAAGAATTAAGTCAACTAACCTGCCTTGAATTTTAGACCAGCAATCCATATGGCTTTATCTGGTATAAATCTTCTGCCTTTGATCATTTCTGGACCGTGTAGGAAAAAGGAATAGCAATCATTAAAATCTTAAACCAGAGAACACTATTTTTATATTAACAATTTTTTAAATCTAAAATCAAGGCCTTGAACTTCTCCTTTCCCTAAGGGTTGTCCATGGTTTCTTCACGCTTTTTCAGGGCTAAGTCTCTTACTGCAGATGTCCCGTGCACTCTGACATCTCCCACAGGCTAGAGGAACCTGCAGCCTGTTACCCACTGCCCTGAACAAGGACACATCTGACATCCAGTGTCAGTCAGGTGGAGCAATGTTGTTAACATTGTTAACAACACAGAAAATGGATTCACCCTGTATCATCATAGGCACAAGGTATTTTGGCAAATTTTTATGTATGATGTACTGTATAAGTAACTTATTCTTGAATAATGCAAATTTTGCTATAATGTACAAATTGCTACATATGAATTAAAAACCATTTTCAGAATCTTGACTTGTTGCCAAAAATATTTAAAGGCTCTACCTATCACAACTGTGGAGTCTAAAATCCCTGCCCTCCTCCCACAAACTGGGGACATGAACAAATGCTTAGGGACCACAGCTACTCTGCACACCACTGCATGCTGTCTATCACAGGTGTTCTACCTTTCCCTCATCTCTTTTGTTAAAAGTAAGTTTTTATTTTTCAATTACAGTTGATGTACAGTATAGTACTATGTTAGTTTCAGGGGTATTGCAGCTTTAAAAAAAGTAACTCCTGCCCCCTACTGGAAAGACAGGTGTCTGGATCAGAACTACCACCACCTTCACCTGGGTTCTGGAGAGATGAAAAGGGAAGCTCACAGTCAGCGCCAGGCTGAGGACGTGGATCCCAGTGCTGCCCACCTCTGGCCAGCCTTCCTCCTGGTGAAGCAGATCTCTATCCACCAAAGAGTATATCTCAGTCTTGTCTTTTCCTAGAGATACCTTGAACCAGAACTAGAGGTGAAGAAGAAAAATCATTGGACAACTAACCTTCCAGGGCATTAAGAAAGCACAGTCAGCTCTTCTGTCTTGACATGAACTAGCAGCTCATACAAACACACACTAACTGGTTATCAGTTTTTAAAACTTTTTTATTTTTTGATTTTTTTTAAAGTTTTTATTTTATATTATCTACAAAGTAAAAGTTTTTCCCTTAACTTAAAAGTTGAACCACTGTAGACAGTGATCACTTCATCAAACTTGATTTATAAATAATAATCCATCAGTTTGACGGTAAGAATTTACTGAACCTTTGTCAAGTTTAGTAAAAGGGCGTTCCAAGTCTTGATTTTTTTTTAGCAGTGATAGCAGCAAGAATCACTCTTGTTACCTTTGCTAGCTGATGTGTTCATCATGACGTTTGAGGGTCATTAAAAAATAAATAATTTCCAGTTTCAGCAAGCAGAGCTGGGGGCTGTAGGGTTCTGACACAGCGCATGGAATTACAAAACAGCCCACAAGTTCCTAAATGCTCTACTCAGTCCAAATCTCTTCCACTGCAAGTGAACTGTTAGCATTCCTATCAGATGTTACAAGAAGTCAACATATATGTATTTTTAAAAACAAAATAAACGAAATTCTAGTTTTCTGTGCTTCCAGTTGGTAGAAGCAGTAGAAGGGAGGAGGGAATTTGGCCTTTCGGTTCCTCCAGGGCAGCCTTACAACTGCTGTTGGTGGTGGGCTTGTACTGTAAAAAAGAAAAGTGAATATTTAAACAGAAAACTGGCAACACTGCACATCAGCCTAGTGTCTCTGCAGCACATGACCATCAACTACCCTGGTGCTAGCTGAGCAAGACTCAAGATTTACTCCACTTCCCCCCTCCCATCTGCACCAAAATGGGGAGGGGGAGGGGGTAGGTGGAAACAAACCAGTAAGACGTGAAGCCACTTCAGGTAAAACTCCCAGAAGACTCGCTGCTCACAGGGCAGAAAGCGGGCCTGACCATGCCCCCTCCCCAGTGCAGCCCTGCAGCCCGGCCCGTGCGGAGGAGCAGGTCAGACCAGCTGCTCTCTCTGCCAGGGCGTAGGCTGGAGCAAGTACTACTCTCCAAACCAATCCACACACAGCACTTTCTCATCAGTTTTCTCCAGAGCTACAACCAAACTGGCATGGTGGTCACCCCCCACGTCAGCCTTTGGGGCTCAGGAAGGAAAACGCTGCCCTGTCCAGCCTGCCATGAACCAGGAAGGCCAACTGCGTCCTCAGCTGGCACCAGCTCCACAGAACGCTGCTGCTGCTGCTGCTCCTCGAGCCAAACCCTGCGCCATCAGAACACACACAGACCCGGCTCCGGAAGCCTCCGGCCCTGACACTGGCTGATCGTCACAGTCCCTGCTGTGCACACGGGCGGGTCTTGCTAGCTCTCAATGCGGGGTTTGAAGCGCTGGCCCTGCCTGCCATTCGACCTGTGCGAGCACAATGCTTTGGGGTGCCCGGCGGCCCCTGCACACACACGCCTCACCTGAAGGGTGCGTCATATAGGGGAAATGCGCTGTTGTCGAGACTGGAATGGGCTGTAGTGCACTTTGAGCGAGGGCGGCCTGGGGACCGCCAGGTGGCTGTGTCGTCATTAGCATCATTGGCGCATGGGCAGTTGGATGAGAAGGAACCATTCCTGACTGTACATGAGCCTGAAACAGAGAGCTCTTTTACGCATACAGGCGACATCTCCAGCTTAAACAACATGTCAACTGTGCTCCTTTCACAGGGCGGGCCCTCAGGGCCCTTTTTCTTTTCTCTGGGGACACTCCCGAGCGGAACATAGAATGACCTACAGACAGGCTTCACCCTTCAGCAGACTGATCCTGCACGCTAAGGGAGTGCGCGCCCAGACAGCCTGGGTGAAACCAGGGCTGCAGTGTCCTCCGCCAACATTTCTCACCACTGCATTCTACAGGTGGGCAAGGTCCTGACAGGTATCATCAGGTCCCCGACCAAAGGGCCTCATGTGCCACTTAAGAGGCAAGATGCAATCACGCTTCAGAATCTGGCTTCCTTCATGTGGGGCTCGAAGCAGTTTCACACAGGACAGAAAACAGATGTATTACCTTAGAAGCA
The DNA here is from genome assembly GCA_004026585.1 of Noctilio leporinus. NCBI lineage: Eukaryota > Metazoa > Chordata > Mammalia > Chiroptera > Noctilionidae > Noctilio > Noctilio leporinus. Next base: position 12,728 of record PVIW01016018.1, on the reverse strand, counting down.
GGGTCCGTCAAATTCTATTCTATGGGTTACTCTCCTGGTTTGCCCCCCACAATCCCCGACCCCTCCACTTCTGCCTGCTCACCAGCACACCTCCATAAAGAATGAGTCTAGGCAGTGAGAGAAGAGACTCGGGCTGCCCCCTACTCTGCTACAAGATCTGCCCACGGGGCCGCAGGAGGAGGAGGATGCTGGGAGGAGTAGCAAGACAGCATCCAGGCCAGACCAAGCTCCCTCGTACGGGGCATAGTAAGTTCCAACTGGCCTCACCATCAAGTTGGGAAGGCTTGATAGGCCCAGATAGGCAGATCCCAGCTCCTCAGGGGCATTGCAGGGCCGGGAAGAGCCATTTTCCTACCCCCTGTACTGCGCACAGTTCCAAACCATGGTAAGCCTTGTATGAAATGCTGTTCCTATTATCTTACATGTCTTTAACTGGGCCCATGGCATATCAGGGCTTCTCTGTGTTAATCCATTTTGCTGCTCTTTCAGCATAAAAACACAAAAGTGAGGTTTTAGGGACCTTAACCTATATGTAGATACGCATACCTACTGAGCACCAGCCACTGCTAGACATCTCCAGGCACCTGGCTCTCCTGATCTCCTGACTCTGCTGAACCGTGCCGGCCCTCACCTGACCACACCAGCACCCCTCCCCACCATCCAAAGCAAATCTTCCACTGCAGCCGCCACACTACAGAAACTTCCAGCACTGTGGAACCCTATGACAAGGTCACCTGAGTCGCATCTCTAGCCCCCACACCAGAGCCTCGGTGGCACAGGTGTCATGTGAAATGGAGCTAAGTGAGGCAGTCTAGCTCAGACCCACTACGCGCTGTGATGAAAGCAGCAAAATGACATGGAATACAGCCGATTCACGCTTCACACCTGCAGGGCGGGCCTCTAGGACAGCATGAGAGCCCAGCTCCTCCTCCTCCTCCTCAGTAAGACAAGCCAACCTGGCCCCGAACAGCCCTGGCCGTGCATCAGAGCTGATGCAGACAGCAACCAACCTTTCACCCTCCAGAGTGCGCCCAGGGCAGCTCACTGAGAACAACGGGAAAGCCCGGGTGCTTTCAGTGTCTAGATACACTGCACCCAGCCTTTTCAAGAAAGTACAGCGCATGGTCAAAGCAGATGTATGGATAACCAGAGAAAACAAGAAGAGAGAGTTCTCTGGAATTCCCATGACTAACATTCAAGCTGACAGGTAGTCAAGAGAGTTAAAAATTTGTTAAGGTCCACCCTCCCTGCCACACTGTGCATTTGTGTGTGTGACTGTATATATATCCATATATATCTATACATCCACATCCACATCCATATATATACATACATACATACATACATATATATATATATATATATATATATATAAATGAAGCTATTTAAACACAGCAAAGCAGACACAGGAAGGAGAGGAGGACTGGGTTGCATTCCAGAGTCAAAGATGTTTATACGGTCTCAGCTGGGAAGCGTTCAAGGACTGACCATTCAGCAACTTCCACTGGTCCCGTTACAAAACCACACAAACATCCATTTAGGGCCAGATCACATGTATTTGAGCGGGAAAAAGGAGACAGGCAAGTCACACACAGGGTTTCCTAGCTTGGAGGACATCTGGCTCTTTGCTGCTTATCTGATAACTGTCGCATTCTACTCGGTCTTTACGGAAAGTTGGCTAAAGCTGGTTTACCTGAGGTACGTGGGCCATGTGCGGGGGGTTCGTGTATGCCGGCTGCACATGAGAAGGATGAATTGTAAAGACGGTCTGTTGTGCTGTTGGGAAGCTATTCTGTGGCGACTGCGTATTGGAGGCAGGTGTCATGGCAGGAGGGGTTGGCGCGAGCCCCGCGTGGTAAATGGCTGGCTGCTGCTGCGGACTGGCCAGATGGAGCGCCTGCGCGGCCTGGTGCTGATGGTGCTGCCGAGCGACAGGGCAGAATTAGGAGGATCCCTTCTTTTATGACAAGCAGTTGAGGGGCACACGCACAACGGTGAGCTTGCACACAGAAACAGGGGCCTGCTGGGCCCGTCTAAGATGGTCGGCGCAGGGCGGGGCCGGCTCAGAGACCTCCTTTCCGGGATGGAAGCCCCAGGCTCAGCCTGGCTGTCACAAGCCCTCAACCAAGCTGCGCTTCTAAGGCAAGACTACTGCCTCGAAGAACTGACAGAGCCCACAGATCCTTAACTGCCTCTGTTAACATGATTAGAGAAGCTGATAAGTAAAAACAAATCACGGAAATATTAGTTATGAAATACAATTTTCTAAGCAAATTTCTCACTTTAAATTAGATTTATTCTTCTTACTCATCTTATTCTTAGTACGTATCTTACTATGACGTGAAACCAAACCCAGGGGCACAGTGTCAGAGCTGAGTGCTGGCTCTGGCACTCCGGTGAGGCTGGTGATAGGTGCTTGGGTTCCCAAGTACCTGGCCCCTGTGGGCACGGAGGAGGCCTTGGTGAGAGAAGAGGAAGCAGGAGGCCCCTGAGCTGCTCGCTCCTTACCTGGACGGGACTGGGTGCTGGGTGGCTTCCACCATGCTGGCTCTGCTGCTGTCCGGTAGGGGTGGCTGAAGGCTGAGGATGCGGAGTATGTGGGTGCAGGGTAGTATTAGGGTGCGCATACTGTTGAGCAAGGGAACCAGTGGAAACTGAAGTGAAAGAAAAACAGCAGTGTGTACGACTGACACACGTGATGACCCTAGCCGTGCCTCCAGCCTCGTCAACTGATGTCATGAAGCTCAAGGCCTAATTTAGGCCTTTAATCTCATTAAAAGTAAGTGACGTTATTGCCTAACAATTAGACTAGCACTTTACTCGTATAATACATCCATATACTTTACGTTAAAATCAATTCGTTTAAATTTACTCTTAAAACAGTAACCAGGCTTTCCCAAAAAGGCATCTCAACCTCCCACCCCCGCTCCCTCCATCCCTCCCCCACCCCCTCACACACACACACACTCACACTCTTAGCTCAAGGCCATCATCTGGCTAGCCTCACCATGCTACTGCCCTGGAGCTGGCACAGTGCCCGTGGGCACAGGCACAGGCTAGGTTGGGGCTGGGGATGAGGGACTGGGTGAGGTGTGTAGCAAAGTCCAAGGTCTTATCTTCAGGGTCAAAGACCCCAATTTTTCTCAGCTGATCACAGAAGCCACCTGGGCTCCCCCTGTTCAAGGACCTCTTACCTTGCTTTAGAAACTCTAGCAGGTGAATTATCTAAACTGTAGAAAAGTGAACTCTCTTCAAAGCATCTCAGCCTTTAGAAAGAATTTTACTAGTCAGAACAACTTCAAAGGAAATACTTTGAGCCAGTTTAAGTAAAAACGTGTTCATTAAGGGTAAGAACTGAAAGCCAACTCTTTGTCAATCTATGCACGGGCCCATACCTTGGTATAAAACAGGGAGATTAGGTACAAATGCATGTATCTGTATCTTCCCAAAGAAGCAATCAGAGACACACAATACAGCAAGACGGGCCCACGGCCCCAGTGACTATGGACAGCACACTGATGCAAAACAAGCTAGGATGGAGCAAGGAGCTGAGGTCAGGGATCTGGCAACGCATGACTCCCAGGTTTCTAATTACATACCCCTAAAACCCTCAACAAGCTCAGCCCAAACGTAACAGATACAGAGAGGACTGACGAGGAGAAGCCAGCCCCACTCTGAGTCTGGCACCCTGACCGGAGCAGTCCCAAAGGCAGGGCTGCCCAGGGCCCCCAGAGTAAACCCTGCGGGTAGGGCCTGGGCCACCATGCCGCGGAGGGCTAGGCACACAGGGCAGCTGTGTAATGCCTGTCACTGCAGGGCCGAGGGCCCGGGCACGCCAGCCCAGCTGGCTGTCTCCCCAATCGCGATGAGCTTGTAAAAGCGGGAAGGATCAGGCAGAGCCAGCGCTAGAGTCACCTGTGCACCCACTGCTACCACGGCGGCGGGGTGTGTGTGTGTCAACACCCAGATTAAACTGAACAAAGAAGGCACTTTCGTTTATACATTGGGAAATTTGTTACATAATAACAAGGAAAACTGTGGCAACCTAGTCTCTAACTGTTTTTTTCCCCCATTTCAAAAAAATTCTACTTTTAAAAATTTCACTACAGCTGGTAAACAATATATTTCTCTGGGTTTTTTGAGAAAAGCCAGTGACTGTTTTCTAGGAGCTGGGAAAAATAATGTACGAACTGCTTTCCCAGTTCCACGAGTCTTCTCCGAAAGCAAGCAGTCTTTCCTCTACTTCACAGCTTAATCAAAAGGCCATTCTTCACCTTCATGCTCAGGAGCTTTCAGATCCCCCAAACTGCCTAGGCCATGACTTCAGTCTACAAGATTTGACAGAAAATTTGAATCTTGTACTTGTAAAAATCTTATATTTATGCTTCAAATTTAGTTTTAAGTAATTAAAACAGCCAGCCACATGTAGCTAGTGGCTGACTAGACAGGACAATTCCACCACCACAGAACATTCTACTGGATAGTGATGTCTAGAGTCAGTCATCCAAGCTCCTTATTTTCAAACCATTAGTATTAAAATACTCCCTACCTCCAAGCTTCTGAAAGGTTTCATTTGCAGTGATACTAAAATCTGTCCGGGGAAAAGCAATTCTGTAGTCCCAAAATCTATTTATGAGGTTTTCATAGAGTAGAGAATCTCAGGGTTTCTGTTTTTAAAACTATTTGTTCAAGAAATTTCTGTACTAAACAAGTTTAAATTTTACTTTTAATTATCTCATAACCAAGGTGTTAATAAGCAACAATAAGTAAAAAATAAACTCTAGGTGGGTGCTGGATTAATTTTCACACATAAAACATGGCCTCACAATGAGATTGTGCCTATGAAGTCTCATAATTGTTATCAATTAGAAAAATGTTAAAATCCTGCAATTATTTGAAGAAAATCAAAGCTTAAATATTTTTTACTATGCATTTTAAAGGGCATCTCTGTGACAGTTGACTAATATTTAAAGCCTATAAAGGAACCTGATTTACATCTCATTTGCATTCATAGTACTATACTTCAAGTAATCCAACCTGAGTGCACTCACACAGGCATTTCTGTAAAAATAACCCATCCTTCTTCTACCCTAAATACTAGTAAACTACAACGTATTATAAGAAAAATAAAGTAGATGTAATACATAGTTCATAAGCTGCAAATAAAATTTAAGGTGGCTTGGCCCCTGGCTGGTGGCTCAGTGAATAGGCACTGGCCTGTGAAAACAAGGGTCGCTGGTTCGATTCCCAGCCAGGGCTCATAACCAGGTTGCAAGCCAGGTCTCCAGCCAGGTCCCCAGCTGGAGGCAGGTGAAAGGCAACCATACGTTGGTGTTTCTCTCTGTTTTTCCCTCTTTCCCTGCCCTTCTCTCTAAAAATAATAAGATCTTAAAAGAAAAAATTAAGGTGGCTTAATTAGAAATATTTCCCTTTGTTCACTGTCTTGCTTAAAAGACATAAGGCAAGTACATCATCCAGGAACTCCTTTTCCTCTTCAAATATAAAAACTGAATGGCTGGCTAATTAAGTCAACAATATCAACAAAATATAGTTTGGTCCTCGTAAGGTCAAAAGGATGAGACAAAAAAGGTGGGACAGAAGGAAAATTAAAAGGCTGAGTGGGGGCAAATTGGAAGGAAAGAAAAGAGGTAAGAGAATGGAACCCACACAGAGTAAACAGAGGTAAAATATAAGAATCAGGGAGTAAGATGCAGATAGTAGGAAGTTCTGAGCTTTACTAAGTGTATCATTTAACTGCTTTTATTAAACATATTCATTATTTTACCTAAAGATTTCAGGTAGGCTATCAATAAACTATATTTTCTTCAAAAGTTTGATTTATGCCCTGGCTGGTGGCACAGTGGATAAGGTGCCAGCCTGCAAACCCAAAGGTTCGATTCCCAGTCAGGGCACATAACCAGGTTGCAAGCCAGGTCTGTAGCTGAGAGCTGAGGCAGGTGACAGGCAACCATGCATTGATGTCTCTCTCCCTCTCTCCTTTCCCCTCTAAGAATAATAAATAAAATCTTTTAAAAAGTCTGATTTAGCTACTCATCAATTAAACTTCCCTTTATAAAACTTTATTTGCCTCCATGAAACATGGATTAGGCCATGCAAATCAAAGGAGTACTTCTTTTTTGGGCCAGACCTTGTCCAGAAGTTCCTACTTGCTGTGCAACTTGATATAAATATCTAAACGCTAAGTATATGATTTTTTCAAACCCTCCTAAAACGAGCCACATTCCAAAAATAGTTTCCTAAGGCATGATCTTACTGAAGCCAACTCAGTCCATAAAACTGTGTTTTAATTTGTAAGTGGGTTTTTAAAAATAATTTTGACTTTGGGTGCACAAGTCATAAAGGATCGCTAGTACTGCAAAGCTTTCAAAATGAAGTAAAGCAAAACAAAACCTTCCAACTTTCGAATTTGATGTCAAATTAAAAAAAATGGAAGTGAATAAAAGTTGAAAACTATTTAAAACTATTCAAAAGGGAGTAAAAGGCAACTGGATCAAACTGTGACAGAGCAGAGGGAGGGAGTTCAGGCAGGAAATTCAATGGCAAAGCAGCAACCCCCTGGTAAGTTTCTTGTGAAAAGTACTGGTGCTCCTTTCGAAGGGAAGCTGCACTAAGGCACCGAATGCTGAGGTATGACGAAGAAGCACCTCTTAGGCTCTACCAGGAAACAACTCCAAAGTAAAAGAGACAGTAAGATGGTGAGGATAACTACATCTGAGACCTCAAATGGAGTACACAATAAAATTAATTACTGACACTGTCTTTTACATACTACTAAATCACATACATAGTTTCCCTTTAATAGTATTTATATACAGCAAGACTCCTTTTTAAAGAGTATTAAAGGATTAAATTTGTTAACATTTCCTAGCACCGCATAAATAATATTGATACACTTATTTTTGGATACCAAGTCTTGGCATAATGAATGAAAACTTAAGTCAAAATATTTTCTAAATGATTTTTAAAATCTGATATTTGGTAGATTTAGATAATGAGTCATTCAAAAATAATTCCAAATTGAGTTTCTAAAGTAAAATTTTAATCCTTAACATCCCCAAGAATATAGTATTTCACATAAAGTGACAATTACTGTCATAAATTTTTAAAGATTTTCTGCAAGTTAGTACCATCCCTATTCAAATACCAAAGGTCCACGACTAGCTTTATTTAAAAAACTGTCCTACAAATAGAGAAAACACACCTTACAAGTTCAATTCCAAAAGAAAGCTCTGTGCAGACTTTCTTCCTTCAGGAGCAATCCTTTACCTTTTCACCAGTGGCGAGAGGGGCTGGTGTGGCCACAGATAATCTCTGGTAGGTCATGCTTTCCTGCTTCAACCCAAGTATTTAAAACCTTCAGTCATGCAAAGACTAAAAAGACAAATATTTCTCCCCTAGATTTTCAATTCTATTCAATTCAAAATCCTTGTAAGAACACATTTCTTACTAGGATACTATAAAAGCTAATTTTTTAAAGTTTTGGCTTGGTTAAAAAAAAAGGGACTATTTAAGATACAAGGAAAGTATCAGGCATTTCCAAAAGTCACATGTTTGCTTGGTATGCAAAAATTAATTTCTGAAACAACTCAATTTTTAAACTCCAGCTTTCTTAAGCTGGGTTATATTTCCTTTTTTAAAACTGAATTATTTACAGATAGATATATTTTTAGTAATTTTGTCTGGCACAAGGAAAACACTGCTCAACAAGTCTATTCCCTTAACATGTATTCTTTAAAAAGTGTTTTACTGTTCAATTAAAATTAGTATAAAAAACCCAACTCACTGGCAAAGTAGAAAGAAGGGCTTGTCTCCTTGTTGTATGGTAATTTAGGACATGCTGAATTTGGGAAATAGAAAGGTAAATTAGCCTTTTGAGCTCTGCCATTTTCCAAAATTTCTGGAAAGGTTGACATATTTGGTAATATCTTTTTATAGTCATGCATAGTTCATTAGCCTTATTTCACAAAAGATGACAAGCACTTTAAACACTGCTACAGAATTAAGATAGGGCTAAACGAAAAGACACTTTCCTTCTGTACTGGGGCGTCAAGTTCTGTAGGTTGACTTGCTTAAATAAAAGAAGTAAAATTATCTAATAAACAGGGCAACATGACACTCCACTAATCAACCTTGATATAAAAAGTGTACCAAAATAAAATATTCACCAAGTTTAATTCGAAAGACAAACAGATTTACAAACCACTGTTAATAAGTCATTATTCTGTAAGATGTTTATTAGGCATGTGGTAGTGGATTAAAAAATTTAGAAACGTAATAGCAATATTAAACATGAGTATATAATTTTTACTAAAATGACTACATAAAAGGGTGTATGTGTGTTTGCAAACACTTGGAAGGATATGTATCAAAATGTTAACAGATGTTGCTGGGTGGAGGGATAATGGGTTCCATTTTAAACCCATTTTGCCTATTTTTATCTAATTTATCTGCATTCAACTATCAAAAACAAACCAAAAGAATTGTAGATCTAACTCTTCCTGATGGCTTTATGTAGAGACAGTTCCATTATTACTATTTCTGAAAGGGTAAACACCACTGCCATAAAACAAAGCAGGTGAATTAGAAAACTCGATACTAAAGGGGGAAAGTAACTTTTTAGAGGGAGGGTGTAGAGGCAATGATGGAAGTTAGATTAAGATCAGAGAGATGAAGTTTGTGATCAAAGACCTTTCTAAAACAGAAAGAGAACAAGGCCAACAATTACTTAGAATGTGTATATGTATCTTCTAATAATTAAACTGTTCAATAATCTATTAGCCTATTTATATTGAATATACCCAAAACTTAAGAACAGTATCAGTCTCTCAACTTGCAGCCATTAGTTGTCCTTACAATTCTCACCTGACCCCATCGGTTAATGAATGATCAAAAGGTAATATAACTGTCACCAACATCTGGGTATATATTCCTTTGTTTACATAAAGTTTTTAAAAGCTATAAATAGGATGTAGCTTAAAAAGAAACAATCAGAGGCAGGTAAAAGGCAACCATACATGGATGTTGACAAGAAAAAAAAGAAAAAGGAACAATCCCTGGCTGGTGGCTCAGTGGATAAGGCACTGGCCTGAGAACCCAAAGGGCACATAACCAGGTTGCAAGCTAGGTCTCCAGCCAAGTCCTTAGTTGGAGGCAGGTGAAAGGCAACCATACATTGATGCTTCTCTCCCTTTCTTCCTCCCTCTCTGCCCTTCTCTCTGAAAAATAATAAAATATTTTTAAAAAAGTATACTCAAAATATGTTTCCTTTTGGAAAATAAATTGTTCAAGGGAAATTAAATTAGCATTTGCATTCAACAGTTTTGTCTTAGTTTAAAGTAATATACTTAAAATTTGTCTAGCCCTGGCTGGTGGCTCAAAGAATAGGGTGCTGGCCTGCAAACCCAAGGGTTGCTGGTCCAATTCCCCAGTCAGGGCACATGGCCAGGTTGCAGGCCAGGTCTCCAGCCAGGTCTGTGGCTGGAGGCAGGTGAAGGGCAGCCATGTCTCTCTCCCTCTCTGCCTCTCTCCCTTCCTCTCACTCTAAAAATAATAAATATTTAAAAAGATAAAATTTGTCTATATTTGGCACAAATAGGATTTGGAATATCTAAAATAACTAAAATAAATTTCTGAAGAATTCATTTACTTTAGCAGATTAAATTATGGCTCATGATAGCAAAGAACAAAATAATTCCCTAGTGTTCTTTTTAAGGTATGAAGTATCTCAAAGCACCTCAAGTAATTAAGACACAATCGTACGAAAGTCGACAGCCTTGCCTGAGTAGTGCTCATCCAAAAACATCAAAGAAATACAACCTGTGTCGAATGCAGGAGAGCAGTTCACATTTAGCTGAGCAACTTTCTCCTGGCATTAAGGAACTGGCTCTGATGACTAACTAGTATATTAAGTCTAGTGTTTCACTTTGTTTGCAGTCTTTCCTATTTACCCACAGTGAAATAGACTTTAGGGTCCAAGGTCAAGTGCTTTTCAAATGAAAATGTTCTGGGAAGGTAGTTATAAAAACCACTAGTGCCTCAAATAACAGTATTTATTGTGCAGGCTGTTACAAACCAAACAACATCCATCCAAAAGACAAAGCCAGATGTTGGCATTGAGGAGAAACATGCTGCTCAGCATCACAGCATCACCACAAAGTCTCAAAATCATGGGTGCACAAATAGCTATTCTTTAAAAGCCATGGAAATTTTAGCTCAAAAGTTTCAGATCTTTTTCCAAGAGGAGTATGCCAGAAAATGGAAAGAAATAACCGTTTTTCCACTTGTTAAATCATGATATATTAACCAGAAATATAAAACAATCATAACAAACTTTTCACCTAAGCCTTTAGCAAACTAAACAGTTATTGAAATGTACACAAATTGCGTAAAAGCCAGTGTGAGAAATCAATGGTGCCTTTTCATACACACTTAGTCACTTAGTCCTGGTGAAAACAACTAAGGACAAGCCAATGACAGGAGATCATAACCAAAAGCGTTAAGTCAGATCAATGTATGCGTGTGTGTGCATGTATCTAAATATCTATATATACAGGGTGCATGCGATAAATTGGCAACAACATTGCATCTCATTTCACGTGCTTGTTAATTTTGAAAAACTGCATTTCTAAGGTTAGGATTTAACATCATTGTTTCAGATATAAAGTATTAAATTCTGAGAGCAACCATCATGTCAAAGGAATATGATGTTAGAGCAACCAAAACTTCTAGATTGTGTGCAGAGTGGACGGCTAAGGAAATTGAAGACCTTAATAATATCCCTTTATGTACAGTTTACAATGTGAAGAAGGTGTATGATGCTGATCCTGATGTCACCACACCTACAAAGAAAACGCATAAGGTATGTAATGATCGCACAAGTCCAGCTATTGTGCACAGAATCCAGGAGATCATCAATGAAGATCCAGGAAAGTCAACGTGCTCCATAGTAAGAGAACTGCAGGTGTCGGATGCAACGGTTTGCAAGATGATTGCTGAAGATACCAGATACAGATTGTATGTTCTTAGAAGAGGTCCGTTTATGACCCAGCAGACAAAGGAAAGACACTTTGAAAAAGGAAGAACACTGAAAAATTCCAAAGAAAAAACCCCTCTGATTTTCTTCTTCAATGCAAAGAATTTTCAGCAGGGTCAAATAGTCAACAGAAAAAAAACAGGTGACTCTGTGAGAATCCTAATGAAGTCCCAACTGTCATAAAAACAAAATTTCCTGCTACAGTGATGTTAGGCGTGTCAGCAATGAAGGAGATATCATGACCCCGCATTTTTTCCATAAGGCTTGAAGGTGATTGCTGATATCTACTTTGACGTTTTGAGAGAAGTAGCTGTACTATGGATGAAGCAAGTCGCAAATGGATGTCATTTTATCTTCCAACAAGATGGTGCACCAGCACATAACGCCAAAAAGGTGCAAGAATTTCTCAGTACCAATGTTCCTGAATTCTGGTCAAAGGAAAGCTGGCTGCCTAGTTCACCAGATGCAAATCCTTTTGACTATTACATATGTAGCATTTATGAGAGAGAAGTTAATAAACAACCTCATTCCAATAAAGAGGCTGTTAAAGCTAAAACTGAAAACATGATGATGTCCATGGATAAAGAAAAGTTAATTAAAGCGTGCTCAAGATTCCAAAATTAAATTGAGTCTATTACTGCAACAAATGGAGACTTTTTTGAGCAATTAAAAAAATAGTCACCATGTTTATGTATTTACATGTAAGAATAAATTTATTTAAAAATATAATATTGTGGTATGTTGTTTATTTTTCTAAAATTTTGCCACTTTATCACATGCACCCTGTATGTATGTATGTGTGTATACACACACACACACACACACACACATAAACGTATTGATTTTTAGGTAGAGAAAGGGGAGAGAGAAAGAGAGGTCTGTTGTTTCATTTATTGATGCATTTGTTGGTTGATTCCTGAGTATACCCTGACTGGGGATTAAGATGATGCTCTAACTAACTGAGCTTCAGGCCAGGGTTATATTCTTTAAAGAAATGTAGCAATAATATCATTTTTGTCTAAAGGGCATAATCCATAATAGATAGTTTTAAAGGACAATGTTGAAAATGAAAAGCAGACTTATGCTTTGCACACAATCAGTGAGCCTGGGGGACAGGAGCGCCCCTCCAGGTAGAAAGTGCATGTCCCCCATCTGGGTCGGGGGACAGGAAGGATGGATGACTGCTGTTGCCAGAATCCTGTTCCCACTAACCCACTGGCGGCAAACACAAGGCCCGTGGCAGAATCTGGCCCTCCATCTTATTTCGCTGAACTGTTAAGGAGGAGTTAGATTTACACAGTCCTAAAATGACATTTGGCCCTTTGAAGGAAACCGTGAGGCTGATGTGGCCCCTGGTGAAAATGAGTTTGACACCCCTGTACTAAACCATAAATGTGAGAAACTTACCTAAAGTTAAAAAAAAAAAAAAAAAAAAAAAAAAAGCTGACATTCTCAGTCATTTAAAAAGTTTAAAGAGAAACACCAATTCATAAGAACCTATGCACACCTATGTTCATAGCGGCACTATTTACAATAGCCAAGTGCTGGAAACAGCCTAAGTGCCCATCAGTGGATGATTGGATCAAAAAACTTTGGTACATTTACACAATGGAATTCTATATAGCAGAAAGAAAGAAGGAACTTGTACCCTTTGCAACAACATGGATGCAACTGG
>PVIW01016017.1:0-17912 GCA_004026585.1 Noctilio leporinus | reverse complement strand
CTATATCTTTTGATTGGTGCATTTAATCCATTTACATTTAAGGTTATTATTGATTGATACTTATTCATTGCCATTTTCTCCCTTTGTGTCTGTATTCCTCTTTGGCTTTCTCTGTTTCTTCATTTTATTTGTTTCCTTATTTTTAGAGCAGACCCTTTAGCATTTCTTGCAATGCTGGTTTGGTAGAGATGTATTCTTTGAGTCTTTTTTTGTCTGGGAAGCTCCTTATTTCTCCTTCTATCTTGAATGGGAGCCTTGCTGGGTACAGTATTCTTGGTTGTAGGCCTTTGTTTACCATGACTTGAAATACTTTTTGCCATTCCCTTCTGGCTTGAATTGTTTCTGTTGAATAATCATTTGATAGCCTTATTGGAGCCCCTTTGTATGTTATTTGTCTTTTCTCTCTTGATGCTTTTAGGCTTCTCTCTTTGTCTTTGAAGTTAGCCATTTTAATAATAATGTGCCTTGGTGTTGGTCTGTTTGGGTTGATCCTCACTGGGATCCTCTGTGCTTCCTGAGCTGGATTCATGTTTTCACTCATCATGTTAGGGAAATTTTCTATCATGACTTTTTTGAACAGGTTTTCCATTCATTGTTTCTCTTCTCCTTCTGGTATCCCTATGATATGGATGTTGTTATGTTTCATGTTGTCCTGCAGCTCTCTGAACCCCTCTTCAGTCTTATTCAGCCTTTTTTTATTCTCTTGTACTGTCTTGGAGTATTTGCATACATTATCCTCCAACTCGCTGATCCGGTCCTCTGCTTCCTCTAGCCTATGGTTGATTCCTTCTACTGTATTCTTCAATTCAGAAATTGTATTCTTCATTTCCTCCTGGCACTTATTGATAGTTTCCACGTCCTTTTTTATGCTGTTGTAGTCCTCAGTAAGTTCCTTGTAACTTCCCTTGACTTCTTTGCAATTTCCCTGGAGTTCTTTGTAATTCCCCTGGAGTTCTTTGTAATTTCCCTGGAGTTCTTTGTAGTTGTTTACAGTTTTCTTTGATGTGGCTGAGTTCACTGAGTTTCTCTATCATCATTCTTTTGAATTCCTTATCTGCTATTCCAGGTGCCTCTGTTTCATTTTTTTATTCTTTCTGGGGATTCTTCCTTTCCTTTTGGTGATGGACTGATTCTTTTTTCCCCCGTTTTGGTTGTCTGTTCTTGCTTGCTCTTTATTTATTTATTTATTTTTGTTCTGTCCTTGGGTTAACCTGCTTTGCATCCTTGCCTTAGTTGAGCATCATTCCGTGATAGGAGATTTGTGGAGTTCAGTGTTGCTGTCTCCCAGATTTTCCCCACTTGCTGTTCTTGGCATGTCCTTTATTTGGGCTGTCTGGTTGTATTCTGGGCCTGTGGGCTTTTAGCCGAAACAAAAACAAAAACAAATAACAACAACAACAACAAAAAACCAATCCAAATCACACACACACAAAAAAATGCAAAAGGAAAAAAGAAGTAAAAATGATAATAATAAGAAGGAAGGGTTTAGATGGCTGTTCACCCTTAATAATCCCTGACTGGTCAAGATGGAGCCTGGACCTGAGAGCTTTTAGTAGAGGGGGAAAAAAAGAAAGAGAAAAAGGGAGAAAGTCAGAAGAGAAAGAGAAATCAATATTAATAAAGAAAAGGTTTAGTTGTCTGTTGACTGTTCATGGTCTCTGTTTGGTCCAGGTGGAGCCAGGACCAGTGGGTTTTATCAGGGAGAAAAGAAAGGAGAAAGAAAGAAACAAAGAAAAAAAAAAAAAAAGGAGCGGGGGAGAAAGTCACAAGACAAAGAGAAATCAATATTAATAAAGAAAGGTTTTAGCTTTGTGTTCCCCCTTTATGATTTATGATTATTCCAGGTGGAGCCAGAACCTGTGGGCTTTACCAGGAAGAAAAGGATAAGAAAATTAAAAAAAAAAAAAGAGGAAGGAAGAAAAGTATAAAGAAAGGGTTTAGAAAGGCTGGGGAAGGGAAGATCACTTAGATTGAGGACTGGGAATGCGTTGTAGCCACAGAGTGAGTAGACTTTAATTCGAGAGTATGGGGAGGGTCTAGGGTATTTAGGTGGAATGAGGTATGGTGGGGATTGAGAATATGTGAGAAGTAACTTTTGCAAAGGATATGTTGGGGATTAGTAGTTCATATTGCTCTCGGTATAACTCAGGTGCTTGAGATTGGCAGCAATCCCTTTCCTGAGGCTGCCTCTTTTTCTTGGTCAGGACTTTACAGTCTATAGTCTATATTCTATCCGGTCTTGGCGTATGGCAGGGCCTCTGATTGTCACAGTAGGGCTGATTCTGAGTGTCCGCCCCCAGGTAGGCTGGGCCTTCAGCAGCCTGGCTGGGTTTTAGGGTTGCTGGTGTTCTGGAGCCCGCAGGGTGCCCCCTCCCACTCCCGTTGGAAGTTCCTGCCCAGGACGAGCACCCAGCACTTCCACAGGGCATCCCGCAACTTTGCTGGTCCCTGTGAGGACTGGCCCCGCCCCCTCAGTTCCAGGAGGAGGCCACCCCTGTCTGTCAACACTGTCTGGGGTCCGCCTACACTATCCCACCCTTCTGGGGCAGGCACCACTCTTCAGAGCCAACCAGCTCTCTGGGGAGCCCTTTATGAGGCCTCTGTGATGAGCCACTCCCAGGTGTGGGAGGTGTGGCTTTTGTCTCCAGTAATGGCTGGTCAGTTGCCCCCACTACTAATTCTGGGTTTGCAGGCTCGCAGTTTGGAGTTTCTGCGGAACCTGGGGGCCTGTGTGGTTGCGCAGGGCTTGGCCTCCCTCCTTGCAGGGAATTCTAGCTGCTGTTTCGCTGGTGGCCCAGCAGCACCCTTTTCGGCCCTCTGGCCACCCTGGCAGGTGCATTTCCTGCTTCCCCTGCTCTGGCTTCCCACAGGACTCTTCTCCTCCTCCTCTAGCCCTGGGTGGAGCCTCCTCTCCCTGTTGCTGGAGTGAGTCTCTCACACAGTCCCTCCCCTGCAAGAGTTCAATTCCGTGTTCCCTACGGTGTTTGCCCTCGCTGCCCGCACTTCACTGTTGAGACTTCCAGTTGCCAGGGAGCCTGGAGCTGGTCCCAGTCAAACTCGCCCCCCTGGCCAGAGCTGCCACTGCCTACAGCCGACCTTGGCTCACAGCCTGTCGGTCGGGAAAGCCTCACCTACTGTCCTGCTCGCCTCCTCTGCCTCTGGGCTGTGCTCCCCTGTGTCCAGATGCTGCCCGTTCCAATTCCTAGATTCCTGAAGAAGTCTCACGCTCCCTATCTTGTCTTCTAGCTGCTTTGGTACTCGAGAATACCATCAGCACTGCTCTCTACTCTGTCGCTATCTTCCCGATCCTGACTGCTATATTTTTGTATCTATAAAAATAACAAGTGCTCTTCTCCATAACATCTTTGATTTATATGATTCTGAAGTTATGACTGATTATTTATGCAAATGAAATTAATTTCTAACTTTATTAGCTTCTTTATTTAGTGATTGGAAGACTAGGACTCTGCATTAGTACAGGGGCCCATTATTTGCAATATGAGGTCTAATTTCAAATGCAGGAAGAGAGCTGCTATTTAAAGGAACCCTGCTATAAGTTTTTTGTTTTTTTTTTTAATAACAAAATCTTTTTATTTCAAAGTAAAAAATCTCCCCCAATTTATCTTCTTTGGATAATTTAAAATATATATGGTGCATGAAGTTCTAAGAAATAGGAGTTTAAGTTTGTGCCTGACTTGGCTGGAAGAATCATGGATTGAGTCTTTGTCTCAGCATCTCAACTGATTGATTCTTGTGACCTTAGACAAGGTGCATTTTTAAAAAGCTTTCCTTTGCATCTCAGTTGCCATCTTTACTAAAGAAAGTCAGCACTTCCTGTCCCATAAGGACACCTGCCAGCCATTGAATCTGATTTTATCGATCTTGTATTGTTCCTCCTTTTCCCAACTGCTTGACTGACTGTTTTATACATCCTCAGTGGAGAATGAATTATCAATGTACCCTGTGAGTACTGAGCCTAACTTCTGCCCCGTGGAAGATAGACAGTTAATGTACAAGTAGAAACAGGTTTTACATCTATTTCTATTTTTTCTTTTTGATTTGGTAGATTTTACATGAAATTTTTTAACTAATTGAATTATTTTAAGCATTATATCATTTTTATTTTACTTCAAAAACAAGAAAAAATAATAGACAAAATTAAATTTTGATCTAAGGAACAAATAAAAGTTTGTAAGTTCAGCACATTTTGAAAAAAGTAATAATGTAAGACTTTAGTAAAATATGTTGATGATTTTTAAAAGAAAAATCTCAAACATTTTACCCCTTGGTTAATATAAGATAAAGGAACTCTATACAGTCATTAACCCTCTGTCTTTTTAAAAAATTTAGTTTAATTTAATTTAAGTTTTTAAATTTAATTTTGTTGTTGTTGTATTACATCCATCCCATTTGGCCTCCCTTCTCTCCCTTTCCCCACCTACCCACTACCCCACAATGTCAATCCCACTTGTTGTCGATGTTCATGGTTCTTCCATGCTAGTTCCTTGAATAAACTGCTCCCCTTTTTTGCTTACTCTTCCCTCCTCCCCACACATCCTCCCCTCTGCCCACTGAAGGTCTATTCAATGTATGCATGTGTCTGGTTCTGTTTTGCTTGTTTGTTTGTTTGTTTTGTTCATCAGTGTCCTGTAATGGGTGAGATCATATGGCATTTGTCTTTCACTGACTGGATTATTTCACTAAACATAATACTTTCCAGTTTCATCCATGTTGTTGCAAAGGGTACACGTTCCTTCTTTCTTTCTGCTATATAGAATTCCATTGTGTAAATGTACCAAAATTTTTTGATCCAATCATCCACTGATGGGCACTTAGGCTGTTTCCAGCACTTGGCTATTCTAACTAGTGCTGCTATGAACATAGGTGTATATAGGTTCTTATGAATTGTTGTTTCAGGGTTCTTTGGGTATAGTCCAAGTAGTGGAATCACTGAATCAAAAGGCAGTTCCATTTTTAGTTTTTTAAGGAAACCCCATACTGTTTTCCACAGTGGCTGCACCAGCCTGCATTCCCACCAACAGTGTACGAGGGTTCCCTTTGCCCCACATCCTCGCCAACATTTGTTGTTTGTTGATTTGCTGATGATTGCCATTCTGACAGGTGTGAGGTGGTATCGTATTGTGGTTTGAATTTGCATCTCTCTGATGGCTAGTGATGTTGAGCATTCTTTCATGTGCCTTTGGGCCCTTTGTTTGTCTTCCTCAGAGAGTTGTCTTTTCAGGACCTTTCCCCATTTTTTAATTGGGCTGTCTGTCTCCCTGGTGTTGAGTTGCATAAGTTATTTATATATTTTGGATATAAAACCCTTGTCTGAGGTATCATTGGTATATGTGTTTTCCCATACAATTGGTTCCCTCTTAATTCTGCTGGTGTTTTTTCTTTAGTTGAACAGAAACTTTTCAATTTGATATATTCCCATTTGTTTATTTGTTCTTTTATTTCCTTTGCCCTTGGAGAAATATCAGTAAACATATTTTTGCATAGGATATCTAAAATTTTATTGCTTATAATTTCTTCCAGCACCTTTATGGTGGCACAGCTTATGTTTAAGTCCTTTATCCATTTTGAGTTTATTTGGGTGTATGGTGTAAGTCGGTGGTCTTTTATTTTTTTGCATGTCCCTGTCCAGTTCTCCCAACATCACTTCCTGAAGAGACTGTTTTTACTCCATTTTATATTCCTTCCCCCTTTTTTGAATATTAATTAACAATAGAGTCCTGGGTTTATTTCAGGGCTCTCTACTCTATTCCATTGATCTATATGCCTATTCTTAAGCCAGTACTAGACTGTTTTGATTATAGTAGCCTTGATGTTTGAGTCTAGTATTGTGATTCCTCCTACCTTGTTCTTTCTCAAGATTTCTATTGCTATTTCTGGGCATTTTTGGCTCCATATAAATTTTTGAAGTACTTTTTCTAGATGTGTGGGCTATGTCATTGGTATTTTAATTGGGATTGCATTGAATCTGTAGATTGCTTTGGGTAGTATGGACATTTTAATGATGATAATTCTTCCCATCTGTGAACATGGTATATGTTTCCATTTATTTGTATCTTCCTTAATTTCTTTCTTCAATGTTCTGTAGTTTTCTGAGTACAGATCTCTTACCTCCTTGGTTAAGTTTATTCCTAAGTACTTTATTCTTCTTGTTGCTATGGTAAATGGGATTTGTTTTCTCTTTTCTATTTCTGATGTTTCATTATTGGTATACAAAAATGCTCTTGATTTCTGGATATTGACTTTATATCCAGCTATTTTTCTAAATTTGCTTATTAGGTCTAGTAGGTTTTTGTTGGAGTCTATTGAGTTTTGTGTGTATACTATCATGTCATCTGAATTACAGTTCGACTTTCTCCTTTCCAATTTGGATACCTTTGATTTCTTTTTCTTGTCTGATAGCTATGGTGAGAACTTCAAAAACAATGTTGAACATAAGTGGAGAAAGTGCACAGCCTTGTCTTGTTTCTGATCTCTTACTTAAAAGCATGTTATACAGTCTTCATGAGTCAGATTGTTTTTGTTTTTCTACCGTGACATTGGTTTCCAGTTTCAAGCCATTTTGATCCGAGAGGATGTTTGTAATGATTTCAATTTTCCTGTATTTGTGGAGGCTTGTCTTGTGACCTACCATGTGGTCTATCTTTGAGACTGTTACATGTGCAGTTTTAAATAATGTGTATTTTGCTTCTTTGGGATGAAGGGTTCTGTATATGTCAGTTAGATCCATTTCGTCTAGAGTGTTGTTCAATGCCACATTATCCTTGGTGTTTTTTTTGTTTGGAAGATTATTCTATTGTTGATAGTGAGGTATTAAAATATCCTGTTATTGGTCTGTTGATGTCCATATCCTTCTTGAAGTCCTCCAAGATTTTCCTTATATAGTTGGGAGCTCCTACGTTGGGTGCATATATGTTTACCAGAGTTATATCTTCTTGATGTATTCTTCCCTTAAGTATTATGAAATATTCTTCTTTGTCTCTTTTTATGACCTTCATCATGAAACCTAATTTGTTTGAAATAAGTATTGCTACCCCAGCCTTTTTTTCATGTCCATTTGCTTGATATATATTTTTCCATCCCTTCCCTTTCAATCTGTGTTGATCTTTTTTTCTGAGGTGGGTCTCTTGAAGACAGCATATATGTGGCTCATGTTTTCTTATCCATTCAGCTACCCTATGTCTTTTGTTTGATGCATTTAGTCCATTTACATTTAAGTTTATTATTGATTGATACTTATTTATTGCCATTTTCCTTATTTGTACCTGTGTTCCTCTTTGTCTTTCTCTGTTTCTTCTTCTTCTTCTTCTTCTTCTTCTTCTTCTTCTTCTTCTTCTTCTTCTTCTTCTTCTTCTTCTTCTTCTTCTTTTAAATCAGACTCTTTAGCATTTATTGCAATGCTGGTTTGGTAGAGATGTATTCTTTTAGTTTTCTTTTGTCTGCAAAACTCCTTATTTCTCCATCCAATTTGAATGAGGGTTTTGCTAGTTAAAGTATTCTTTGTTGCAGGCCTTTGTTTTCCATTATTTGGAATATCTTTTTCCATTCCCTTCTGGCTTGTATTGTTTCTGTTGAATAATCATTTGATAACCTTATGGGAGCCCACTTATAAGTTATTTGCTATTTCTATCTTTATGCTTTTAGGATTCTCTCTTTCTGTTTGAAATTTGCCTTTTTAATGATGATGTGTCTTGGAGTGGGTCTGTTTGGATTCATCCTCTTTGGGACCTTCTGTGCTTCCTGAACTTGAAACTTGGGTATGGATTTCACTCATCATGGTAGAGAAGTTTTCTATCATTCATTTTTAAAGTTTTTTTTAAAGATTGTATTTATTATTTTCAGAGAGTGGGGAAGGGAGAGAGGCATAGAGGGTGAGAAACATTCATGTATGGTTGCCTTTCACCTGCCTCTAGCTACAGACCTGGCTGGAGACCTGGCTGGAGACCTGGCTTGCAACCTGTTTATGTGCCCTGGCTGGGGAGTCGAACCAGTGACCTTTGGGTTCTCAGGTTGGCACTTTATCCTCTGTGCTACCAGCCAGGGCCTCTATCATTACATTTTTGTACAGGTTATCCATTCATTGTTTCTCTTCTTCTGGTATCCCTATGATATGGATATTATTTTGTTTCATGTTGTCCTGTAGCTCTCTCAAAACCTCTTCATTCTTGTTTAGCCTTTTTTTCATTCTGTTGCACTGTCTTGGAATATTTTTCTATGTTGTCCTCCAGCTTGTTGATTCAATCATCTCGTTCCTCTAGTCTTCTGTTAATTCCTTCTACTGTATTCTTCGTTTCAGAAATTGTATTCCTCATTTCCTCCTGGCTCTCACTGATAGTTTCTAAGTCATTTTTAATGCTGGTGTAGTTCTCAGTAAGTTCCTTATAGGTTCCTTGCAGTTCTTCCTAGTCCCCTGGAGTTGTGATTCCTCAATGAGCTGGCTGAGCTTATTGAGCTTTTCTATCAGCATTATTTTGAATCCCATATCTGATAGTGTGCTTGCCTCTGTTTCATTTAGTGATCTTTCTGGGTATTCCTCCTTTCCTTTTCATGATGTACTCTTTCTTTTTCTCCCCATTTTTAAGTTTGGTTATAATCCAATCAGAATGTGATCAGCTGCCAGGCTAAGGAACTGCTAAGCTGGAAGGATTGATTTATTTGTCATTTTATAGGTCTGTGATCTACCACCAGTCTCAGATGCAGCTTGGGGTGACAGACTGGTTCAGTTGTATATGAATGAATCAGCTATCAAACTCAGGTGCCACTGGGCCAGAGAGGTTCAATTGTAATCCAATGGATCAGCCACCAGCTCAGGTGCAGCTTGGCGGGACAGATTCAGATATAATTCAATGAATCTGTAATCAGCTGCCATGTTCAGGAGCCACTGGGCTAGACAGCAAGGTTCAATTGTAATCCAATCAATTTGTGATTAGCCAACAGGCTCAGGTCATGCTGGCCTAGACTGAAAGATTCAATTATAATCCAATGAATCTGTGATCAGATGCTAGGCTAAGGGGCTATTGGGCTAGACTGAAAGACTCAATTGTAATCCAATGAATTTGTGAATAGCCAACAGGCCCAGGGACCAGTGGGTGGGACAGACCAACTCAGTTGTGAACCAGTGAATCTAGGATCAGTCACCAGGCTCGCATACCACTGTGTGGGGCTGACTGAGTGAACCAGCTGTAAGTCAGAATTTGTAATCAGCTGCCATGCCCAGGTTCTGCTGAGGAAGACAGACTGACTCAGTGCAAAGCATTGAATTTATGATCAGCCACAGGGTTTACAGTCCACTGTGCAGGCCTGACTGACAAACTCATCTGTAAGTCAGAGAGTTTGTAATCAGATTCTAGCCCAGGTGCTGCTGGGCTAGAAATATCTCTTCAGATTCCAACTATTGTATCTATTCACAGACACATCAGGGCAGGGGAAGTTTATTTAGATGTAAATTAAAGAATTGTGATCAGGCACCAGGCTCAGGCACTGCTAGGTGGGGCAAATTGCTTCCAGTGGGCAGGGCTATGAGGACCCTCATAGGGAAGCCACTAGGGGCAGCATAGTCAGCCCGAGGTATGGGCAATGACTCAATACCGGCATCCCCACAGCTGCCTCCCCACTTCTCTCTTCCAAGCCACTGTCACAAACTCACCCCATGCATCTCCAGTCCACTCTATCCTCCCTCAGCTGAAGCCCAGTGTAGGTGAGTGCCAATGTATTTTTGTTGTGGTCACTCTAGTAGTTCTCTGTCTCCAGTGCTTTCTTAGGCTAGTGAACTCCATGGCTTTCTGCCCTTCTCAGCTGGATACTACTCTCCTCTCTGCAGTGTTCCTTCAGTGGCTGCCTAGAGTGGGGGCCCAGCCAGCTCTCTCATGTTTCTATGATTCCTACCAGTCATGCTGTGATGAAGAGTCCTTTTCTGTTTTGTCCGTGGTTATAAGACCTCTTTCCAGTTGATGTTTTGTTGGTAATTTCAGCTGAATATTTTTTCTCTGAAGAAGTAATTCCAGAGGCGAGCTGGAAGAAGATTGGTGTACTCCTCCGCCATCTTGCTGGAACTCCCAACATTCTGTCTTTTTAAGGAACATAATTCCTTCTTTTTAAAGATTTTATTTACTATTTTTAGAGAGAGACATCCATGTATGATTGCTTGCCTTTCACCTGCCTCCATCTATGGACCTGGCTGGAGACCTGGCTTGCGACCTGGTTATGTACCCTGGCTGGGAATTGAACCAGTGACCTTTGGGTTCACAGGCCATGGCCTTATGTTGTTGTGCCACCAGCCAGTGCAGGAACATAATTTCTGATGTAGTAAAGTTAATTCACTACCAGTTTTTCAAGTACCCTAAGTCAGCTATTTTCAAATTGCATGGTCAGATTTAGGAGAAAATACAAAACTAATTAATTTTTATTAGATTTAGAAGTCTTGATAATGACAGCTATGTCCAGAATAAATATACATATTGTATAACCACAGTGAAGAGTGAATAAACATCACCTTTGCTAGAGTTAACTTGGCAACATTATCAATAAAATTATCAATGTTAAAATGAAATAACTTCAGTATACAATTACCTAACAGTGCTACAAATGTAATTAATACACTGATTTAGAAAATCAAAAATATGTAAGATTTTTTCTCTTTTTATTTGTACTTACTTAAAAATTTATTGTTGTATGACATTTATCTCATCCCCCCCCCCAAGTGCTCTCCCTATCTCCACTTTCACAGTCAATACCACATGTTATCATCATGTCCATGGGTCATTTATACTAGTTCCTAAGTTAAACTCTTCCCCTTCTTTGCCTCTTTCTCCTTCTCCCTCCTCTCTTCTACACACTGAAAGTCTGTTCCTTGTTTCCATGCCTCTGGTTCTTCATATATTTTGGAGATCAAACCTGTGTCTGAGGTGTCATTAGTAAATACATTTTTCCATACAGTTAGTTCCCTTTCATTTTGCTGAAGTTTTCTTTAGCTGAATAAAAAGTTTTCAGTTTGATGTAGCCCCATTTGTGTATGTGTTCCTTTATTTCCCTTGCACTAGGAGAAATATTGGTGAACATATTGCTGTGTGGGATATCTGAGATTTTACTGCCCATGTTTTTCTCTAGAACTTTAATGGTGACACTGCTTATGTTTAAATCTCATCCATCTTCAGTTTATTCTGGTGTATGGTGTAAGTTGGTGATCTAGTGTCATTCTTTTCCATGTCCCTGTCTGGTTCTCCCAACACCACTTGTTGAAGAGGCTCTTTTCACTGCATGTAATGCTTCTTTCCCCCTTGTCAAATATTAATTGATCATAGAGTCCTGGTTTTATTTCTGGGCTCTCTATTTTGTTCCATTGATCTGTATGTATTCTTATGTCAGTACCAGATGGTTTGAATACAATGGCTTTGTAATATATTTCGATATCTAGTATTGTGATTCCTCCTACTTCCTTCTTCTTTCTCAAGTTTGTTGTGGCTATTTGGGGTAATTTTTGGCTCCAAATGAAATTTTTAAGTATTTGTTCTATATATGTGAAATATGCCATTTGTATTTTAATAGGTATTATGTTGAATCTTTAATGGGCTTTGGGTAGTATGGCCATTTTTATAATATTACTTCTTTCCACCCATGAACATGGTATATATGCTGCCATTTATTTGTATCTTCCTTAATTTCTTTCTTCAGTGTTCTATAGTTTTCCAAGCACAGGTCTTTTATCATGTTGGTTAAGTTTATTCCTAGGTAATTTAGTTTTCTTATTGATATAGTAAGTGGGACTTTTTTCTAGTTTCTATCTCTGATTTTTCATTGTTGGTGTATAAAAATGCCTTTGGTTTCTGGATATTGACTTTGTAACCAGCTATTTTGCAAAATTCACTTACTAGGTTGAGTAGTATTTTAGTGAAGTCTATCAGATTTTCAGTGTACACTATCATGCCATCTTCAAATAATGACAGTTTAATTTCCTCCTTTCCAATTTGGATGACTTTGACTCCTTTTTTTCTTGTCTGATCTCTGTGGCTAGAACTTCCAAAGCTATGTTGTATAGAAGTAGAGAGAGTGAACACCCTTGTCTTGTTCCTGCTCTTAAAGGGAAGGTTTTCAGTTTTTACCCATTGAGTATGATTTGGCTGCAGGTTTCTCATATATGGCCTTTGTTATGTTGAGATATGCTCCCTCTGTTCCTACATTGCTGAGTAGTCTTATCATGAATGGGTGCTTTACTTTATCAAATGCCTTTTTGGCATCTATTGATATAATATGTTTTTCATCTTTCATTTGTTTATGTGATGTATTACATTTATGTATTTTTGTATATTATACCATCATTGTATCTTTAGAATGAATCCAACTTGATCATGACATATGATCTTTTTCATGTATTGCTACATTCTGTGTTGCAAGATTTTGTTGAGAATTTTAGTGTCTATGTTCATCAGCAATATTGGCCTACAGTTTTCTTTATTGTGTCTTGGCCTGGTTTTAGGGTTAGAATGACTCTGGCCTCATAGAAAGAGTTTGGGAGTCTTCCATTTTCTTGGATATTTTGGAATATGTTGAGAAGAATAGGGGTCGTTATTCCCTAAATGTTTGGTAAAATTCACCTGTGTAGCCATCTGGTATGGGGCTTTTGTGTGCTAGGTGTTTTTTGTTTAGTTCTTCAATTTCATTAGTTGTTATTAGTTTATTCAGGCTTTCTGATTCTTTTTGATTTAGTTTTAGAAAAATATCTTTTCATACATTTTTCCATTTTACTCATGTTGTCATTTATTGGTCATATGTTTGTTCATAGTAATTTCTTACAATTCTTTGTATTTCTGTGGTATCAGTTGTGATTTAACCTCTGTTGTTTCTGATTTTGTTTATTTGGTTCCTCTCTTTTTTCCTTGATGAATCTGGTTAATGGTTTGTCAATTCTATTTATCTTTTCAAAGAAGCAGCTCCTGGATTTATTAATCTTTTGAGTTGTTCTTTTAGTCTTTATGTCATTTAATTCTTCTCCGATCTTGATTATTTCTTTCATTCTACTCACTCTGGGCTTTGTTGTTGTTTCTGTAGTTCTTGTATCTGTAGGGTTAGGTTTTTCATGTGAGCTTCTTCTAAACTTTTTAACTAGGCCTGTATTGCTATAACTTTTCTCTCAGGATTGCATTCACTGTGTCCTATAGCTTTTGAGCTGTTGTATGTTCATTTTTACTTGTTTCTAGAGACTTTTTGATTTCTCCCTTGGTCTGATTATTAATCCAATCATTACTTAATAGCATGTCATTCAGTCTCCATGAATTTGAATGTTTTTTTTTTCCCAACTTCAAGTTGGTTTTTGGTTTCAAGCCATTGTGATCTGAGAAGATGCTTTGTATGATTTAAAATTTTAAAAATCTGTGTAGGCTTATATTGTTTCCTACCATGTGGTCTGTCTTTGAGAATGATCCATGTGCATTTGAAAAGAAAGTATACTTTGCTTCCTTGGGATAAAATGTTCTATATATATCAGTTAAGTCCTTTTGGTTTAGAGTGTTGTTCAGTGACACAATATCCTGGTGTTTCTGTGCTTGGAAGATCTGTCCATTGTTGACAAGTGGGTGTTAAAATCACCTCCTATCATTGTGTTGTTGTTTACATCTTTCTTTGAGTCCTCCAAGGTTTTTCTTATATAATTGGTTGCTCGGACATTGGATGCATATATGTTTACAAACATTATGTCTTTTTGATGGACTGTTACCTTAAGTGTTATGAAATGTCCTTCCTTGTATTTTTTGATGGTCTTTGTTTTGTTTTGTTTTGTTTTGTTTTTGTAGGTATTTTAATTTATTGTTTACATATTAGGCATAGTTTAAAAGGAATAAAGCCCTGGCTGGTAGCACAGTGGTTAAGGTGCCGGCCTGCAAACCCAAAGGTCGCAGGTTCGATTCCCCAGCCAGGGCACATAACCAGGTTGCAAACCAGATCTTCAGTCAGGTCTGTGGCTGGAGGCAGGTGAAAGGCAACCATACATTGATGTCTCTCTCCCTCTCTGCCTCTCTCCCTTCCCCTCTTTCTAAAAATAATGGAATAAAATCTTAAAAAAAAAAAAAAAAAATTTAAAAAAAAAAAAAAAAAAAACAAAGGAATAAAAATTCTACTCTCTAGAACATGTGGAGACAATAGAAGATGCTATTGTACAAATGGAATATATGAACATAAATGAGCCTATGCATATGATTTTCAACTACAGTCATATTACAATTTTAAAGTTATCTAATCTCTTACAGTGACCTATCACATATTTGCAAATGTAGAACTGGTAGAGGAGATATGCCACTTGAATATCAGTTCAAAACCAAAAACAATTTCATTAGTATACTGTGTGGGAAGAAAACTATTCACAGTAGCTAACTATCATGTTTCAGGGGACATGATTTAAGTTTTTATATTACAAGGCAAGTTTAAATATTAGTGAGTTTAGAAATACTATCAGGAGGAGGGAAGATGGCGAGAGAGTAGAGAGCAGTGCTGATGGTGTTCTCGAGTACCAAAGCAGCTAGAGGACAGGATAGGGAGCATGAGACGTCTTCCCGACCCTAGGGATTGGAACGGGCAGCATCTGGACACAGGGGAGCACAGCCCAGAGGCAGAGGAGGCAAGCAGGACAGTAGGTGAGGCATTCTGACTGACTGGCCGGCAGGCCAAGGTCGGCTCTGGGCAGGGGCGGCCCTGCCCAGAGGGGCGCTTTTGACTGGGGCCAGTTCCGGGCTCCCTGGCAACCGGAAGTCTCAACAGTGAAGTGCGGGCAGCGAGGGCAAATGCCTTAGGGAACGGGGAATTGAACTCTTGCAGGGGAGGGACTGTGTGAGAGACTCACCCCAGCAACAGGGAGAGGAGGCTCAGTGTGGGGCTAGAGGCAGAGGAGGAGTCCTGTGGGACGCCGGAGCGAGGAGAGCAGGAAGTGCACCTGCGGGGCTGCAAGAGGGCCAAAAGCAGAGTTGCTGGGCCACTGGGGAAACAGCAGCTAGAGGCCCCTGCGAGGGGGGAGGCCCAGCCCTGCGCAGCCACACAGGCCTGCAGGCTCCGTTGGAAGCTCCAAAAGGCAAGCCAGTGAGCCGGAACTAGTGGCGGGGGTAACTGACCCCATTGCCAGAGACAAAGGCTGCACAGCCCACGCCAGGGAGGAGCTCATCACAGAGGCCTCATAAAGGACTCCCAGGAAAGCTGGTTGGCTTGGATGCTTGGTGCCCGCCCCTGAAGGGTGGGACAGTGTAGACAGACACCCAGACAGTGTTGACTGACAGGCCCGGCCTCCTCCCAGAACGGCAGGGGTGGGGCCAGTCCTCACAGGGACCAGCAAAGTTGCGGGCTGCCCTGCAGAAGTGCTGGGTGCATGTCCTTGGCAGGAACCTCCGCCAGGAGTGGGAGGGGGCTCCCTGTGGGCTCCAGAACACCGGCAGCCCTAACACCCAGCCAGGCTGTGGAAGGCCCAGCCTACCTGGGGGCGGACACTCAGAATCAGCCCTACTGTGACAATCAGAGGCCCTGCCACACATCAAAACCGACTAGAATATAGACTATACACTGTAAAGTCCTGACCAAGAAAAAGAGGCAGCCTCAGGAAAGGGATTGCTGCCAATCTCAAGCACCTGAATTATACTGAGAGCAATATGAACTATTAAGCCCCAACATATCCTTTGCAAAAGTTACTCCTCACATATTCTTAATCGCCCCATACCTCAATCCACCTAAATACCTAAGACCCTCCCCTACTCTCGAATTAAAGTCTATTCACTCTGTGGCTATAACACATTCCCAGTCCTCAATCTAACTATTCCTCCCTTCCCCAGCCTTTTTAAACCCTTCCTTTATTCTTTTCTTCCTTCCTCTTTTTTTTTTTTTTTTTAATTTTCTTATCCTTTTCTTCCTGGTAAAGCCCACAGGATTCGGCTCCACCTGGACGAATCAGAAATCATAAAGGGGGAACACACAGCTAAAACCTTTCTTTATTAATATTGATTTCTCTTTGTCTTGTGACTTTCTCCCCCCGATCCTTTTTTCTTTCTTTCTTTCTTTCTTTCTCCTTTCTTTTATACCTGATAAAACCCACTGGTCCTAGCTCCACCTGGACCAAACAGAGACCATAAAGGGTGAACAGAAACCTAAACCTTTTCTTTATTAATATTGTTTTCTCTTTCTCTTGTGACTTTCTCCCTTTTTTCCTTTCTTTTTTTTTTTTTTCCTCTGCTAAAAGCCCTCAGGTCCAGGCTCCATCTGGACCAGCCAGGGATTATTAAGGATGAACAGCCATCTAAACCCTTTCTTCTTATTATTATTATCATTTTTATTTCTATTTTCCTTTTGCAATTTTTTTTTTGTTTGTTTGTTTGATTTGGTTTGGTTTGGTATGTTGTTTTAGGTTTTGTTTCTGCTAAAAGCCCGCAGGCCCAGAATACAACCAGACAGCCCAAACAAAGGAAACACCAAGAACAGCAAATGGAGAAAATCTGGGAGACGGCAACATTGAAATCCACAAATCTCCTATCACAAAAGAGTGCTCAACTAAGGCAAGGAAGCAAAGCAGGTTAACCCAAGGAAAGAACAAAAATAAATAAATAAATAAAGAGCAAACAAGAACAGTCAACCAAAATGGGTGAAAAAAGAATTAGTCCATCACCAAAAGAAAAGGAAGAATCCCCAAAAAGAACACAAAATGAAACAGAGGCACCTGGAATAGCAGATAAGGAATTCAAAAGAATGATGATAGAGAAGCTCAGTGAGCTCAGCCACATCAAAGAAAACTGTAAACAACTCCAGGAGAACTACAAAGAACTCCAGGGAAATTACAAAGAACTCCAGGGGAATTACAGAGAACTCCAAGGAAGTTACAAGGAACTTACTGAGAACTACAACAGCATGAAAAAGGACATGGAAAATATCAATAAGTGGCAGGAGGAAATGAAGAATACAATTTCCGAATTGAAGAATACAGTAGAAGGAATCAATAGTAAACTAGAGGAAGCAGAGGACCGGATCAGCGAGTTGGAGGATAATGTAGACAAATACTCCAAGACAGTACAAGAGAATAAAAAAAGGCTGAATAAGACTGAAGAGGGGTTCAGAGAGCTACAGGACAACATGAAATGTAACAACATCCATATCATAGTGATACCAGAAGGAGAAGAGAAACAAGGAATGGAAAACCTGTTCAAAGAAGTCATGATAGAAAATTTCCCTAACATGATGAATGAAAACATGAATCCAGTTCAGGAAGCACAGAGGGTCAAATGAGGATCAACCCAAACAGACCAACACCAAGGCACATTATTATTAAAATGGCTAATTTAAAAGACAAAGAGAGAATCCTAAAAACATCAAGAGAGAAAAGACAAATAACATACAAAGGGGCTCCAATAAGGCTATCAAATGATTATTCAACAGAAACAATTCAAACCAGAAGGGAATGGCAAAAAGTATTTCAAGTCATGGTAAACAAAGGCCTGCAACCAAGAATACTCTAACCAGCAAGGCTCTCATTCAAGACAGAAGGAGAAATAAAGAGCTTCCCAGACAAAAAAAGACTGAAAGAATACATCTCTACCAAACCAGCATTGCAAGAAATGCTAAAGGGTCTGCTCTAAAAATAAGGAAACAAATAAAATGAAGAAACAGAGAAAGCCAAAGAGGAACACAGACACAAATGGAGAAAATGGCAATGAATAAGTATCAATCAATAATCACCTTAAGAGGAGCAACAACAAACAAAGCCCAGAGCAAGTAGAAGGAAGGAAATCATCAAGATCAGAGCAGAACTAAATAACGCAGAGATTCAAACTACAATTGGAAGAATCAACAGGTCCAGGAGCTGGTTCTTTGAAAAAATAAACAAAATTGACAAGCCCTTATCCAGACTCATCAAGAAAAAGAGAGAGAGGACCCAAATA
>PVIW01016016.1:0-17908 GCA_004026585.1 Noctilio leporinus | reverse complement strand
TTTTTTTTTTTTTTTTTTTTTTTTTTTTCTTCTTTTTTTTTTTTTTTTTTTTTTTTTTTTTTTTTTTTTTTTTTTTTTTTTTTTTTTTTTTTAGCTTGCTGAGCTCATTGAACTTCTCTATAATCAGTATTTTGAATTCCATGTCTTATAGTTTGCTTGCCCCTATTTCACTTTGTACTCTTACAGTAGGTTCTTCCTTTCTTTTTGATACTGGGTTGTTTCTTTATCTCCCCATTTTAAGTGACTCTTTTTGTTTGTTTCTGCTTCTTAGGTTGGTCTGCTTAGATTTCCTGGCTTAGTGATGTAACCTGTGGTGTAGAGGTATATTTTCTTTACTTTCTGGACCTTCTCTTGGTGACATCAGCTTGTGCCCCAGTCTGGGCCTTGTCAGTCTGTTGGAAACTACCAGAGATCCTCTGTTTTCCTCTCCTTCAGTTGTTAATTCAATCAATCTGTGATCAACCAATAGGCTTAGGCCCTACAGAGTGGGATCTATTAGCTCAGTTGTTAATCTAATCAATCTGTTATCAGTTGTCAGACTTAGGCACCACTGGGTGTGGCAGATTAATTCCTGTGTGTGTGTGTGGGGGGGGCTATTGCTTCCCCTCATGCTTCTGCCACTTAGATAGGAGTGGTCTGTCTGCTTTATGGGGTGGATCAGCACTAG
Organism: Noctilio leporinus; assembly: GCA_004026585.1. Classification (NCBI taxonomy): domain Eukaryota; kingdom Metazoa; phylum Chordata; class Mammalia; order Chiroptera; family Noctilionidae; genus Noctilio; species Noctilio leporinus. Next base: position 17,241 of record PVIW01016016.1, on the reverse strand, counting down.
GACCTCATGGGCTGCTCCCTCATTTCTCTCCTCAAAGCCACTGCCCCAAACTTTCCTTAAGCATCTCTAGTCTACTCTGCTCTCCCTTTGTTGGAGACCAGAGTGAGTGGGTATTAATGCATTTTTGTGCATGGCCTCTTTAAGGAGTGTGTCTCTAGCTGTATCAAGTCAGCAAAACTTGGCAGCTTTTTGCTTTTCACAGTTGGATTCTGTTTGACTCTCAACTGTATTGAGAGTAAATCCTCAGCTAGGCTGGGGAGCCCAGCTGGGGATTTAGAACCCACACTCCTCAGACAGACCCCTCAGGTGCTGAAATGTTTCTCCATCCCTTAGGTTGCCACTCATGGAAGCCCAGTCAGCACTCTCATGTTTGCACAGTTCCTACCACTCACATTGTGATGAAACAGCCTCTTCTGTTCTGTCCATAATTATAAGTCTACTCTCTAGCTAGTGTTCTGTTGGTTATTTTGAATGACTTCTCCCCATTTGAGTAGTGATTCCAGAGATGTCCTGGGATATTGGTGCAGCTCCTCTTCTCCACCATCTTGTTTCTTATTTTTTTGCCTTTTTATTGTTGTTCATTTACAGCTGTCCCAATTTTTCCCTCTTTGCTCTCCCAAGCCCTGAACACCCCCACTCCCACAGTCAATCCCCACCCTGGAATCCATGTCAACAATTGTTTATCTTTCTGGTCTTGAGTCACTTGAGTTAATATATTTTGAAGATCAAACTGATGTCTGAGGTATTATTTGCAAACATGTTTTCTTATATGGTTTGTTTCCTTTTTATTTTGATGTTTTATTTAGCAATGCAGAAGCTTCTTAATAGATGTAGTCTCATTTGTTTATTTATTTTTATTTATTTCCCTTGTCCTAGAGGATGCATTGGCAAAAATATTGCTGTGTGGGATATCTGAAATTTTAATGCTTATGTTATCCTCTAGAACTTGTATGGAGTCCAGCTTATGTTTAAGTCTTTTATCCATTTTTATTGTATTCTGGTGTATTGTGTAAGTTAATTGTCTATTTTCATTTTTGGCATGTACTATTCTAGTCCTCCCAACACATTTGTTAAAGAAGCTATTTTTACGCCATTTTATATTCCTAACCCCTTTATCAAATATTAATTAATCATAGAAACCTGGTATATTTCTAGGCTCTCTCTTCCATTTATCTATGTGCCAATATTTTGATGATGATTTTAACACACATGTTCATCAGCAATATTGGCCTGTAGTTTTCCTTCTTTGTTGTGTTTTGACCTGCTTTTGGAATTAGGATAATACTGTCCTCATAGAAATAGTTTGGGAGTCTTCCCTCTTCTTGAATTTTTAAAAATAGCTTGAGAATGGGAGTTTTATCTTCCATTAATATTTGATAAAACTCTCCTGTGAAACTGTCTAGTTCAAGGCTTTTATGTGCTAGTAGTTTTTTTTTTGTTTTTTTTTTTTTAATTACTGCTTCAATTTCAATAGTTTTTTATCAGTCTATTCAGACTTTCTGCTTCTTCTTGATTAAGTTTTGGAAAATTATTTGTTTCCAGGAATGTGTGCATTTCACCCAGGTTATTAAATTTATTGGCATATGATTAATTCATGGTAATTTCTTACACTTCTAGGGTAAATAACAAAAAGTGATTTCTAGATCATATGTGTATTAGTCTGTTTGGGATGCTATAACAAAGTACTGTAGATAAGGTAACTTATACACAACAGAAATATATTTTGAGTACTACAATTTTGGTCATATATTCCCCTGCATTTTAACCTTTTCAATGGTTGCCAGTTGCTCCTAAGGAAATAAAAACAGAGCTTAACTCAAATTAGGCTTCAATTATATACATTTTCTTTTTTTAATATTTTATTTCATTAATTTTAGAAAGAGGGGAAGGGAGAGAGGCAGAGAGGGAGACAGACATCAATGTATGGTTGCTGTTCACCTGCCTCCAGCCATAGACCTGACTGGAGACCTGGTTTGCAACCTTGTTATGTGCCCTGGCTGGGGAATCGAACCTGCAACCTTTGGGTTCGCAGGCCGGCGCCTTATCCACTGTGCTACCAGCCAGGGCATATACATTTTCTTTTGCTGTCCTTGCTGTAGCCAAACTAGCTTACTTCTTTTCTTTACATTAGCCATGTTTTCTTCCATCACAAGGATTTTCAACATGATTCTTTCTTTATGATTCATATTTTTTCAACTTGGTCCTTATTCAGCTTTATTATCTCAGCTTAAATATCATTTCTTCTGAAATAAATTTTTAACTTAAGAAGTAAAATTCTTTCTTATTGTTCTTGATCCATTAATTTTTACATCATAAAAATATGTATGATTATTTGATCAATGCCTGTCTCCCCAACAAACAAAAATACAATGAAAACAGAAGCTGTCTAGTTTCATTGACTATAGGAGGTCTGTCCTGAAAGTATCAAACTAATGTCAATATAATTAAACAGCTTGTGTGGAGGGTACTTTCAGGAAAGACTTCATATTACCCCTGGCATCTAGCACAAAAATATGGACATAGAACCTCAGTATGTACTTTATAAAATAATTTAAACATGAATAAATAAAGAAAATACTTGAGTATTTATCATAGCCAAATTAATTGCCATTGTTTTTTGTTTGCTTCCTTGTTTGTTTTTACTTGTCTATTGGAGACGCCCAAAATACCTTGCATTTTGCTACGCTTCTTTTCCAGCTTGACCTTTGCAGGTTTGTTTCCTTTAATTTAGAGGACTCTTACTTTTTTTGAAGCCTACTTGTAGACTTTTTGGATAGAGGATTTTCATATTCTCTTTATTGTTTTTCTATTTCTGTACTCAAACATGCTTTTTGGTTATCAAGTATTCTCTATTTGTAGGATGATTAGGGACAATAATTTATTGTATTCTGTATCATAACAATTAGATGGTTTACACATCGAAACCTAGCTTAATTCTTATAATCTAAATAATAAAATATTTGAATGGCAGATAAAAAAACAGTGAACACAAAATTTTGGAACATCAATCTTACTAGGTATTCATACTCATCAGTAGGGCATTATAATTGGGGAATTAGAAACAAAGGAAGCATAAGAACACTGGAAAGCAGAGATAATGAAAATAGATAGGTTCCAGAATGCATAAAAATGCACAAGGATGTCAAAGGCAGAATCTGCTTATTGAACAATTTATCCAAGTGCTATAGATCAGGTATAGAGTTGTTGTATTAACTTATTCTTGAAGTATAATGCCTCAAAAATAATTTAATCATTTTCAACTTAAGTACTTAATAGTAAAGAATTGAAAACCATTATTTTTCTATTAGTAATGGCAGGATGAACTAACTGTATCATCAGGAGTTTTATTAAGTTAACAAAAGTGAACTATGTATAGGTATGATACAAACTTCTAAGGAATAGGCCAGGAGCAAAATGCCTAAAACCCCTGTATGTAGTCTGACTTCAGAAATACTATTTAATGTTACCTGCCATACCTGACATGTATGTTTTATTTTGCATTTCATACATTGCAGCAAGTGATAGATAATTTTAACACTCTTGCTATCCACATTATTTTTAACAGCTCAGTTATTGAGGTTATTTTATAGCTTAGGGGTCCTTAATTTCAATATGTTCATTCTCTCTTTTAGTCTTTTTTTAACAAGTTTAATGAAACACATTTTTAATTAGCAATACACTAATGACTAAATATAAACACATGTAAGCAGCAATGCACAACCCTAGTAAAGGATTCTATAAGCTCCAATATAAGAATTTAAATCTTCAAATGAAAGACAAATATTATGAATAAATAGATATTCCATTTAAATAACATTATCAAATTAAAGTAAAAGAAAGTTATTTATTTATTTATTTTTTAGTATTCTAGGTGATTTTTTAAAAATTTTATTGTTGTTGTATAACAGCCATCCCCTTTTTGCTCCCCTCTGTCCCCCTCCCCATCCACCCATTTTCCCCAAAGTCAATCACACATGTCGTCCATGTCCATGGATCCTTTATACTAGGTTCTTGTCTAAACTGTTCCCCTTCCTTGCTTCTGCCTCCCCCATGCCCCCAACTCCCTTCCCTCTGACCACTGAAGGCATATTCACTGTATTCCTATATTTGGTTCTGTTTTGCTTGTTGTTAGTTTTATTCATTATTGTCCTGTAATGGGTGAGATCATATGGTATTTGTCCTTCACTGACTGGCTTATTTCACTAAGCATACTAATCTGCAGTTCCATCATGTTGTTGCAAAGAGTACGAGTTCCTTCTTTCTCTCTGCTGTGTAGTATTCCATTGTGTAAATGTAACAAAGTTTTTTGATCCAATCATCCACTGATGGGCAATAAGGCTGTTTCCAGCACTTGGCTATTGTAAATAGTGCGGCTATGAATAGGTGTACATAGGTTCTTATGAACTGGTGTTTCAGGATTCTTTGGGTATAGTCCAAGTAGTGGAATTGCTGGATCAAAAAGCAGTTCCATTTTTAGTTTTTTAAGGAAACCCCATAGTGTTTTCCACAGTGGCTGCACCAGCCTACATTCCCACCAACAGTGCACAAGAGTTCCCTTTGCCCCACATCCTCCCCAACACTTGTTTGTTGATTTGTTGATGATTGCCATTCTGACAGGTGTGAGGTGGTATCTTATTGTGGTTTTCATTTGCATCTCTCTGATGACTAGTGATGTTGAGCATTCTTTCCTATGCCTCTGGGCCCTTTGTATATCTTCCTCAGTGAGTTGTCTGTTCAGGTCCTTTGCCCATTTTTTAATTGGGCTGTCTGTCTCCCTGATGTTGAGTCACATTAGTTCTTTATATATTTTGGAGATCAGACCCTTGTTTGAGGTATCATTGGTAATTATGTTTTCCCATACAGTTGGTTCCCTTTGAATTTTGCTGATATTTTCTTTAGCTGAAAAGAAACTTTTCAATTTGATATAGTCCCATTTGTTGATTTGTTCTTTTATTTCCTTTGCCCTTGATGAAGTATCAGTATCATATTTCACATGATATATATCATATATATCAGTAACATATTTCTGTGTAGGATATCCAAAAGTTTACTGCCTATATTTTTTCTCCAGGACCTTTTTGGTGGCACTGCTTATGTTTAAATCCTTTATCCATCTTCAGCTTATTCTGGTGTATGGTGTAAGTTGGTGGTCTAGTTTTAGTTTTTAGCCTATTGCTGTCCAGTTCTCCCAACACTATTTGTTGAGGAGACTGTTTTTACTCCATTTGATATTTCTTCCCCCTTTGTCAAATATTAATTGACCATAGAGTCCTGGATTAATTTCTGGGCTCTCTATTTTGTTCCATTGATCTATATGTCTATTCTTATGCTAGTACCAGACTGGCTTGATAACAGTAAACATATTTCTCCATAGTATATCCAAAAGTTTACTGCCTATATTTTGATGTGTTTCGATGTGTAAACCATCTAATTGTTATGATACAGATCTTTATGGTGGCACTGCTTATGTTTAAGTCCTTTTTCCATCTTGAGATTATTCTGGTGTATGGTGTAAGTTGATGGTTTTGTTTTATTTTTTTGCAAATTGCTAATCAATTTTCCCAACATCAGTTGTTGAAGAGACTCTTTTTATTCCATTTTAAGTTATTTCCTCCTTTGTTGAATATTAATTGACCATAGAGTCCTGGTTTTATTGCTGGGCTCTCTATTCTGGGCTGTCTGTTCTCTATATAGACATATAGAATAGAGATCTATATGTCTATTCTTAGGCCAATATCAAAATGTTTTGATTACAGTAGCCTTGTGATATAGTTTGATATCTTGTATCGTGATTCCACCTACCTTGTTCTTTCTCAAGATTGCTATGTATATTCATGGGTGTTACTGGCTCCATATAGTATTTTTCTATCTCTGTGAAATATGTCATTGGTATTTTGATTTGGATTGCATTGAATCTGTTGATTGCTTTGGGTAGCATGGACATTTTAATGATGTTAATTCTTCCCATCCATGAACATGGTATATGTTTTCACTTATTCATATCTTCCTTAGTTTCTTTCTTCACTGTTCTGTTGTTTTCTGAGTACAAGACTTTTACCTTCTTGGTTAAGTTTATTCCTAAGTACTTTATTTTTCTTGTTGCTATGGTAAATGGGATTTGTTTTCTAGCTTCTACCTCTGATGTTTCATTATTGGTATACAAAAATGCTTTTGATTTTTGAATATTGACTTTATATCCAACTATTTTGCTAAATTTGCTTATTAGGTTGAGTAAGTTTTTGGTGGAATCTATTCAGTTCTGTATATACACTATTATATCATCTGCAAATAATGACAGTTTGACTTCCTCCTTTCCAATTTGAATACCTTTTATTCCTTTTTCTTGTGTGATAGCTATGTATAGAATTTCCAAAACGATGTTGAACAGAAGTGTAGAAAGTGGAAAGCCTTGTTTGTTCCTATTCTTAGGAGGAAAGCTTTTAGTTTTTGCCCAATGAGGATGATGTTGGCTTCAGGTTTCTGATATATGGCCTTTATTATGTTGAGATATGCTCCCTGTATTTCCGTTTTGCTGAGTGTTTTTACCATAAATAGTTGCTGTACTTTATCAAATGCTTTTTCAGTATGTATTGATATGATCACATGATTTTTGTCTTTCATTTTGTTGATGTGGTGTATTACATTTATTGATTTGTGAATGTTGTACCATCCTTGCATCCCTGGGATGAAATCCACTTGACCATGGTTTATGACTTTTAACATATTGCTGGACACAGTTGGTCAATATTTTGTTGAGAATCTTAGCTCTATGCTCATCAGAGATATTGGCCTAGTTTTCTTTCTTAGTGTTGTCTTGACCTGGTTTGGGCATTAGAATAATGTTAGCCTCATAGAAAGAGTTTGTGAGTCTTCAGTCTTGCTGTATTTTATGGAATAGGTTGAGAAGGATAGGAGTTAGTTCTTCTCTAAATATTTGATAGAATTCACCTGTGTAGCCACCTGCTCCGGGATCTTGTGCTTTGGGAGATTTTTTTTTACTTCTTCAATTTCACTAGTTGTTATTGGACTATTCAGGCTTTCTATTTCTTCTGGATTCAGTTTGGGAAGATTATAGATTTTCAGAAATTTGTCCATTTCATCCAGGTTGTCATATTTCTTGTCATATAGTTGTTTGTAGTAATTTCTCTGCAATCCTTTGTATTTCTGAAGTGTCAGTTGTGATTTCTCCTCTGTCATTTCTGATTCTGTTTATTTGGGTCCTCTATCTTTTTCTTGATGAGTATGGTTCTTCCAACTTCATGGTTGTGTTGTTTTTGTAAGTGTCTTCTATCCTTTTTAGGTAGGCCTATATTGCTATGAATTTCCCTCTGAGGACTGCCTTTGCTTTTTCCCATAGGTTCACTCTCATTTGTATCCAATTAGTTTTTTTTTTTTATCAGCCACCATGCCCCATGTCCACTGGCTGGCACAAACTGACTCAGTTGTGAACCAATGAATCCACAATCAGCCACCAGGCTCACTTGCCACTGTGCAGGGCTGGCTGACTGACACCGGTTGAAAGTCAGAGAATTTGTAATCAGCCACCAGGCCCAGGCACTGCTGGGCAAGATACCTCTTCAGGTGCCCACTATTGTATTTATGCTCAGACAGAACAGGACAGGAGAGGTTTATTTAGATATAAATGAAATAATTGTGATCAGGCACCAGGCTCAGGCACCATTGATTAGGGCAGATTGCTTCCAATGTGTGGGGCTATGAGGACCCTCATAAGGAAGCTGCTTGGCACAGCATACTCCTCTCCAGGTGTGGGCGATGAATTAGGACTGGGATACCCACAGATGCTTTCCCATTTGTCTCCAATCCATTGCCAGAAACTCTCCCCGTGTATCTCCAGTCCTCTCTGCCCTCTGTTTGCTGGACCCCATGGTAGATGGGTGCCAATGTGTTTTAATTGTGGTCACATTAGCAGTTCTCTGTCTTCAGGGATCTCTTAGGCTGGTAAACTCCAGTTTTCTGCACTTCTCAGCCATGTGCTGCTCTACTCTCTTCCATGTTGCTCTACCAGTATAATCCTCACAGCATCATTTATTTGTTTTTCATCACCTGGAGCATTTTTTGTGATTCCCTTCTGGCTTCTAATATTTCTATTAAGAAATCATTTGATAACTTTACTTGGAGCCTCATTATATGTTATTACCTATTTCTCTATTGATGCTTTTAGCATTTTCTCTTTGTCTTTGAAATTTGCCATTTTAATTATGATGTTTCTTAGTATGGGCCTGTTTGGGTTCATCTTCATTGGGATCCTCTGTACTTCCTGAACTTGAGTGATATTTTGCTCATCAATTTAGGGAAGTTTTCTGTTTTTACTTTTTTAAACAGTTTTTTTTTCTATCCCTTGCTTCTCATCTCCTTCTGGTATCCCTATGAGACAGATATTGCTTTGTTTCATGTTGTCCTATATCTCTCTTAAATCCTCTTCATTCTTTTTTAGTCTTATTTTTTTCATTTTGTTGCAATGTCTTGTTTTTTTTTTTTTTTCCCCTGTTGTCCTCCAATTTGCTGATCCAGTCCTCTGATTCATCCAACTAGTTTTGAATTCCTTCTACTGTGACCTTCAGTTATTTGATTGTATTCTCCCATTCCTTCTGGTTCTTACTGATTACCGCTATGTCCTTTTTAATGTTGGCATAATTTTAAGTAAGTCCCTTGGTTTTGCCCTAGAGTTCTTTATAGTTTTCTATGAGCCATTTTGGGTGTCTGGTGTTGCTTATTTTTGTTTCTTGGATTGATATTTCTTGATTCCCTAACTTCATGGTGTTTCCTTCTGTGGTAAGAGATTTGTGGGTTTCAGTGGCACAGTCCCCTAGATTTCCTCAACTTGTTGCTCTTGGGATTGCCTTTATGTTATTAATTTGGGATTCCTGGTTGTATTTTTTATTTGGTTTATGTGTTGCTCCTTTTACTCCAGTGGCTGATTGAGAGACACTCCTTGTATCACATCTCATATACTATTATTGAGCTTCTCCTAAAACAGAACCACCATTCCAGGCAAAATAACCACACTTTCAAAGATATCTTACTCTCTTAATCTCACTTTCAAATGCATATTGGCCTAGCTAAATACCCATACTCTCCAATGTAACTCCCATCCTTAATCACACCCTCAGCTGCAAATGAGCCAATTTAAAAAGGAATATAGATATAGTAAGACTATCATAAGTGAGGGAAACTGGTTGAGGTGACTAAGGTATAGATAATTTGGAAGGGTAAGGGTGCAGAAGAGTAGCAAAGATAGTTGCAAGAAGTTGTAGGGGGATGCAAGAAAAAAGCAAATTTTACCTCATATAGAAATGAAGAGGTGGAGAATCAGAATGCTGCAAGTATGAGTGAACAGTATTAAGCCTAATAAGAAGTTATAGATATTTATATGTGCATATAGATAGATAGATATAGATATAAATATATAGATATAGATAGATAGATAGATTCTATGTGAGGGAACACACATTAAGTGAGAGAACTACTGTAAGGAAGTTGACTCAGAAAAAGTAGTGGAAAAGGAAATGGAGGAAATAAAGGTGGGGGTAAATAAGAAAGAGAAAAAAGGAAAGAGAAAAGAAGCAATAAAAGGGGGAGAAAAAAGAAGAAAGAGAAAAAGAAGAAAGAGGAAAGAAGGACAGAAAAAAGAAAAGAAAAAAAAAAAGATTAAATAAAAATGTGAATCCAAGGCCCTGGCTGGTGGCACAGTGGATAAGGTGCCAGCCTGTGAACCCAAAAGTCGCTGGTTCAATTCCCAGCCAGGGCAACATAACCAGGTTGCAAGCCAAATCTCCAGCCAGATTCATAGCTCGAGGCAGGTAAAAGGCAACCGTACATTGATGTCTCTGTCCCTCTCTGCCTTTCTCCCTTCCCCTCTCTCTGAAAAGTAATAAATAAAATCTTTTAAAAAATGTGAATCCAGTTGGTAAGTTTTGCTGCATCACTATTAACAATGTATGAGCTATAATTTCTATAGGTGAGATGGGTGTGCAAGGTAAAAAAGAGAAAAAGAGATTAAGAGATGTTTGAAGGAAGAAGTTGTGGTATATAGCAATGTTTTATAGCTAAGTTTGTAAAGTTGACTCATCTACCTTCCTGTCCACCATCAATGAGCACTGATTGGTCAAGGTGGAGTGAAGACAAGTGTGTATTTTCTTAAACATTTTATTCATTATTTTTAGAGAAAGGGGAAAGGAGAGAGGGAGAGAGACATCAATGTATGGTTGCCTTTTTCACCTGCTTCCAGTTATGGACCTGACTGGAGAACTGGCTTGCAACCTGGTTATGTGCCCTGGCTGGGGAATTGAAAAAATGTGTATTTTTAGCAGATAAAAGAATGTGTAGCACCTAGTAGTTCACCCACACAAAAAAAGGTTTTAAGAGGCTGGATAGGAGAGGAATACTTAGATTGAGGACTGGGAATGCATTGTAGCAGGAAGGTAAGTAGCCTTTAAAACAAGAGTAGGAAGAGTATCTTGGGTAGTTAAATGAATTGAGAGAAGGGAGGAGTAAAAATATGAGATTTGGGATACACTATGATATATACACTACTTAAAATGCACTAATTGTGAGGGCTGGAAGTGATTTTTTTTTAAAGGGTATGTTAGGGATTAATAGCTCATGTAGCTCTCCATGTAGCTCAGATGCTTGAGATTAGCAGCAATCCATTCCTTGAGTCTGTCTCTTTTACTTAATCAAGTCTCTGTAGTCAGGCTGCAGGGCCTTGCAATGGCGGAGCCTATTGCTGTTACAGTCAGGGCTGGTTCTGAGTGCCACACCTCCTGGTAGGCTGAGCCTCCAGTAGCCTAGCTGGGTTTCCCCACTGCCAGCACTTTGGGGTCCTCCCTTCATGCACTGGTTCTGTGGGGAGCACCACAGGGTGCTGTTTGCACAGGTGATGGCTCTCCCTCCCCTTCCAGCTCCTCGAGGAGGTTTCTGCCATATATGATGGGTCCCTGGTTCTGTGGAGAACCCTGGAGTGCACTGTTTGCACAGGCAATGGCTAACCCTCCCCCAACAGCTCCTAGAGGAGGTTTTCAGTCTGTGATGGTCACCACTGGTTTCACCAGTAGCAAGGTCCCCTCTTGCACAGTTTCGATGCTGTGGTTTCTGTGGGAGCCTGTGCAATGGTGTTGATATGCAGGATTGGGCCTCCCTTCCCACTGGGGCTCTGAGCTGCCCTCTCCCTGGTTGGAACAAGGGCACTGTTTTCTGCTTTTATGCTATCCTAGCTGGTGCACCCCTGTGCTCCAGCTAAAGGCTAGTCTCTCCTCCTCACCTCTGGCCCTGGGAGGCACTTCCTCTATCTCAACCTCAAGAGTGTGACTCTCACACAGTCCTTCCCCTATAGGAGTTCAATTCCTCAATCCCTCCAAGGCTCTGCTCATTGTTCACACTTCACTGTTCAAATTTCTAATCACCAAACAGCCGGACGCTGTCTTCAGTCAGAACCACCCATCTGGGCAGAGCCGCTACTTCCCAGAGTTGACCTCAGCCTGCAGGCCCAGCAGGTTCAAAACTATCTCATCCACTCTCTTGTAGATCTCTGCAGCCTCTGGGCTGTGCACCCCTGAGTCCAGATGCTTACTGCTCCAGTTTGCAGGGACTTGCAGCTGTCTTGTGCTCCCTACCCTATCCTCCAGTCACTTCAGTGCTTGAGAACGCCATCAGTGCTGCCCTCTACTCTGTTGCCATCTTTTTTCCTTCTTGCATTGAGTTCATGTTATGATAGCACAAATTATCCAGGATTCTAATTTGTCAGAATTTCTCTGCATGTTCATCTGGGGAAAGTCCTCTCCATCACTCATTGAAGATAGTACTTTTACTCCATTTTATGCCCCTGCTCCCTTTATCAATATTAATTGACCATATAGGCATGGGCTTATTTCTCGGCTCTATTCTATTCCATTGATCTATGTGTCCCTTCTGATGCTAGTACCAGACTATTCTGATTACAGTGGCCTTGTAGTATAGTTTGATACCAGGTACTGCAATCTCTCCAACTTTGTTAGCCTTTCTCAAGATTGCTGAGAGTATTTCAGTATTTTTTTGCTCCCATATAAATTTTTGAAATACTTTTTATAGATCCTTGAAATAATCATTGATATTTTAACAAGAATTGAATTGAATCTATAGATTGCTTTGGGTAGTATGGGCATTTTAATATTTATTATTCCAATCTAAAAACACAGTATATGCTTCCTTTTATTTGTATCTCCCTTGTTTATTTGTTCATGTTCTATAGCTTCCTTAGTATAGATCTATTCCCTCCTTGGTTAAATTTATTCCTGGGTACCTCATTTTATGTTGCTATGGTAAATGTGACATTTTCTTAGTTTCTCTTTCTGATAGGTCATTGTTGGTATACATAAATACCATCAATTTCTGAATATTGACTTTGTATTCAGCTACTTTTCCAAATTCACTTATTAGGTTGAATAATTTGGGGTGGAGTCAATAGGGTTTTCCATGTACATGCACTATCATGATGTCTGCAAATATTGACAGTTTTACATCATCATTTCCAATTTGGTGCTTTTATTTATCCTTCTTGTCTGATTGATGTGGCTAGATATTCCAGTACTATGTTGAAAAAGGCAATCAAAGTGGACACCTTTGCCTTGTTCCTGATATTAATGAAAATGCTTTTAGATTTTGCTCATTGAGTATGATGTTGGCAGTTGGTTTCTTGTACATGGTCTTCATCATGTTGAGGTATGCTTCTGTTCCCACTTTGCTAAGTTTTTTTTCTAGTAAATGGGGGCTGGATATTATATATATATATATTATATATATATATATATTATTTTATTTTAGAAAGAGGGGAAGGCTGGGAGAAGAAGAGTAGAAACAGCTATGTGCGAGAGATGAATCAATTGGTTGCCTCTCATGTGCCTCTACCTGGGGATCTCGCCCACAACCCACACATGTGCCATAACTGGGAAATTGAATCAGATACCTCTCTGTTCATGGGCCAGTGCTCAATCCCCAGAGCCACACCAGCCAGAGCTGGGTGCAGGATTTTATCAAATACATTTTTGAATCTATTGACATGTTCAGTTAATATTTTGTCTTTCATTATTCTGTGGTCTATTACATCTATTGATTTTAGATTATGGTACCATCCTGGTACCTCTGGAATAAATCTCACTTGATCATGAGGTATAGTCATTTTAATGTACTTCTCAATACAATCTGCTTATTTATTGTTGAGAATTTTTATCATCTATATTTGTCAGAGATATTGGCCTATAATTTTTTTTTGTTGTGTCTTTACCTGGTTTTGGAATTAGGAAACCTGCCCTTTAAAGAGTTTGGGGGTATTTCTTCTTAAAATTTTTGGAGGAGTTTGAGAAGAACAAGTGATAATTTTTCTTTTAGGTTGATAAAATTAGCCTGTGAAGCCATCTGGTCCAGGAACATTTTGTGGCAAGATATTTTTGATTACTGTTTCAATTTCATTGGTTGTTGGTCTATGTAGGTTTTTTGCTTCATCTTGATTCAGTTTTGTAAGATCACAGGTGCCAGCCCCAGGCCAGATCACACAGCTCACAGATCCAGTGCCAGAAGACTAAGCCTCATTGCTTATAGCTACAAAAACAGGAGGGTATAGGGGTGGCAGGAAAAACATCCCATCTCCCAGGAAAGTCCATTTAGAGGGCTCTTATGATCTTAGAATGTATGTAACTCCATCCACTCTAGAAACCATTACCAGGGCAACAGTTAGAGGGACATCAGTCACATATGGGAGGGTGTGAAGTGGCTGGAGGTGGGGAAAAGATTGTGAAAACAACATTGTTCCCTCTCTGAATGTACCCCCACATTCAGTGCCACAAAGTGGTTAAATGGGTCTCCCCACATTGAAGAATACCTAAGGCTATGCCCCTTAAAACATAACAGATGAGGTAACCCTACAGAAACAAACAGAGAGGCTGTCAAATTGATAAGACAAAGAAGTATAGCCCAAATGAAAGAACAGATCAAAACTCAAACAAAACAAAACAAAACTCTAAAACTAAGCAAAATGGAGATAGCCAACCTGTCAGATGCAGAGTTCAAAACACTGGTAATAAGGATGCCCAGAGAAATGATTGAGTATGGTCACACAATAAAAGAAAAAGTGAAGATTATATAAAATGAAATAAAGACAAATATACAGAGAACCAACAGTGATGGGAAGGAATCTTGGATTCAAATACATGATTTGGAATATAAGAGGAAATAAACATTCAACCAGAACAAAATGAAGAAACAAGAATTCAAAAAATGAGGAGAGTTCAAGTAGACTCTAGGCCATCTTTAAAAGCCAAACATCTGAATAATAAGGGTGCCAGGAAAAGAAGAGAAAGAGCAAGAAATTAAAAACTTATTTGAAAAAAATAATGGAATAAAACTTTCCTAATTCAGTGAATAAAATAGGCAGGAAGCACAGTGTCCCAAACAAGTTAGACCCAAAGGGAACCTCACCAAGACACATCATAATTAAAATGCTAGAGGTTAAAGACAGAGTTTAAAAGCAGTAAAAGAAACAAAGATTTTTACCTACAAAGAATTTCCCATAAGGCTTTCATCTGATTTCTTGAAAGAAACTTTGCATACAAGAAGGGACTAGCAAGGATTATTCAAAGTGATGAAAAGTAAGGACCTACAGCCATGATTACTCTATATAGCAAAGCTATCATTTATAATAGAAAGGAAAAGAAAGTGCTTCCCAGATAAGGTAAAGCTAATGGAATTCATCATCACCAAGCCATTATTACATGAAATGTTAAAGAACTTATTTAAGAAACAGAAGATCAAAACTATGAGAAGTAAAATAACAAATTACCAACTATCAACAACTGAAAATAAAAAATAAAAACAGAAACAAACTAAACAAACAACTAGAATAGGATAAAAATTATATATGATCATATGGAGGATTATCATTAGGGAAGGGAAAAAGAGAGAAGGGGAAAAAGGTATAGGGATCAAGAAGCATAATTGATAGGTACAAAATAAACAGGGAAATGCTAATAGTAAAGGAAATGGAGAAGCCAAAGAACTTATAAACATAACACATAGATATGAACTAAGGTGGTGATTGCTGGGAAAAAAAGGAGTACCAGGTTGGGGGGAAGTGGGAAAAATTGGGACAACTATAATAATATATATATTATTATATATTAATATATACCTTAAAAATGGAATATATTCCATTTTTTAAAATATACCTTAAAAAATGGAAAAACAAGAATAGTGAAGATCTAGAAATAAAATTGATGAAATGCAACAACCACCATATCCTCATCCAGCAAGCAAAGAGTGATAAAAGTGGAGAAAGAATAATAGTATTTTAAGAACAGAGAAAAGAATGGGTGATGACTAATGATTAGAAACGTTGTTTTGAGAGGCTGGACAGGGGAGAATTAGTAAGAGTGAAGAATAGAAACAAGTCATAGCAAGAAAATAAGCAAGGCAGGCTGTTTAACACTACCAGTGGTTTTAATTTTCATCTCTCTGATTAGTGATATTGAGTATTTTTTGTATGCCTATTGGCCATCTGTTTGTCAGTTCTTTTGCCCATTTTTAATTAGATTGTTTATCTTTCTAGTATTGAGCCATATGAGTTCTTTATTTATTTTGGTTTTGGAAATTAACCTCATATCAGTTGTATCATTGATAAATATGATCTCATACACTGGGTTCCCTTTTCATTTTGTTGATCATTTATTTTGCTGTGCAGGAGATTTTGTTTGATATAGTCCCATTTGCTTATTTTTTCCCTTCATTTCCTTTGTCTTGTGATATATATCATCAAACATATTGCTACAAGATATGTTTGAGATTTCATGGTCTATGTTTTCTTCTAGGATTTTCTGATTTTGAGACTTAAATTTAAGTCTTTTAAAATTAACTTATTGTTGTATTACAATAGTTTTATTTTCTCCCATTGCTCTCCCTTGCCCACCCCATCCCATCCCCCATAGTATATCCTTCCTCATTGCCCAAACCCATGGGTCATTCATACTAGCTCCTTGACTAAACCTTTTCCCTCCTTTCCCCCTTCTTCCCCTCCCTCCACCCTTCTGGTCACTGTCATCCTGTTCCTGTTTCCATGTCTCTGGTTGCATTCTGTTCATCTATTTGTTTTGTATATTAGTTGTCTGTATTAGTTGAGATAATATGGTATTTGTCTTTTGCTATCTGGCTTATTTCACCAAGCACAACCATGCTATCACAAAAGATAAGATTTCCTTCATCCTTTCTGCTATGTAGTATTCCACTGTGTAAATGTACCACATATTTTTGACACATTCATCTACTGATTGGAACTTAGGCTGTTTCCAGCACTTGGCTATTGCGAATAGTGCTGCTATGAACATAGGTGTGCATTGGTTATTCTGAATTGTTTCTTTCAGATTTCATCAGGTATAGTGAGCAAAATGAAAGAGAAACATCCATATGGAAAAACATATTTGCCAATGATAGCTCATAGAAGTGTCTGATCTCCAAAATATATAAAGAACTTACGCAACTCAAAACCAGGAAGACAGATAATCTAGTAAAAAAATGGGCAAAGGACCTGAACAAACACTTCTCCAAATACGTACAGAGGGACCATAGGCATATAAAAGGATTCTCAACACCACTAGCCATCAGAGAGATGCAAGTTAAAAATACAATGAGATACCACCTGATACATGTCAGAATGGTCAATAACAAACAAGTGCTGGTGGGGATGTAGAAAAAAAGAGAACTCTAGCTGGGGGCTGTCCTGAGCAGGAAACTCCGCCAGGCTCCAGAACATCGGCAGCCCTAAAACCCAGCCAGGCAGTGGAAGGCCCAGCCTACCTGGGGGCGGACACACAGAATCAGCCCTACTGTGACAATCAGAGGCCCTACCACACGCCAAGACTGGCTAGAATATAGACTATAGACTGTAAACTCCTGACCAAGAAAAAGAGGCAGCATCAGAAAAGGGATTGCTGCCAAACTCAAGCACCTGAATTATACCGAGAGCAATATGAACTATTAAGCCTCAACATATCCTTTGCAAAAGTTACTCATCACAAATTCTTAATCACCCCCATACCTCAATCCACCTAAATATCCAAGACCCTCCCCTACTCTCGAATTAAAGTCTATTCACTCTGTGGCTATAATGCATTCCCAGTCCTCAATCTAAGTATTCCTCCCTTCCCCAGCCTTTCTAAACCCTTTCTTTATTCTTTTCTTCCTTCCTCCTTTTTTTTTTTT
>PVIW01016015.1:0-17909 GCA_004026585.1 Noctilio leporinus | reverse complement strand
TGTGTTGCTGTCTATGTCTTTCTTAAAGTCTTCCAAGATTTTCCTTATATATTTTGGAGCTCCTATGTTGGGTGCATATATGTTTATCAGAGTTATTTCTTCTTGATGGATTGTTCCCTTAAGTATTATGAAATGTCCATCTTTGTCCCTTTTTATGTCCTTCATTGTAAAATCTATTTTATCTGAAATCAGTATTGCTGCTCTAGCTTTTTTTTTGTGTCCATTTGCTTGATATATAATTTTCCATCCCTTCACTGTCAATCTGTGTCGATCTTTTGTTCTGAGGTGGGTCTCTTGAAGACAGCATATATGTGGGTCATGTTGTTTTATCCATTCAGCTACCCTATGTCTTTTGATTGGTGCATTTAATCCATTTACATTTAAGGTGATTATTGATTGATACTCACTCATTGCCATTTTCTCCCTTTGTGTCTGTATTCCTCTTTGGCTTTCTCTGTTTCTTCATTTTATTTGTTTACTTATTTTTAAAGCGGACCCTTTAACATTTCTTGCAATGGTGGTTTGGTAGAGATGTATTCTTTTAGTCTTTTTTTTTTGTCTGGGTAGCTCCTTATTTCTTCTTCTATCTTGAATGAGAGCCTTGCTGGGTAGAGTATTCTTGGTTGCAGGCCTTTGTTTCCCATTACTTGAAATACTTTTTGCCATTCCCTTCTGGCTTGAATTGTTTCTGTTGCATAATCATTTGATAGCCTTATTGGAATCCCTTTATATGTTATTTGTCATTTCTCTCTTGATGCTTTTAGGATTCTCCCTTTGTCTTTGAAATTAGCCATTTTAATAATAATGTGTCTTGGTGTTGGTCTGTTTGGGTTGATCTTCATTGGGACCCTCTGTACTTCCTGAACCTGACCAATGTTTTCAGTCATCATTTTAGGGAAATTTTCCATCATGCGTTTTTTGAACAGGTTTTCCATTCCTTGTTTCTCTTCTCCTTCTGGTATCCCTATGATACAGATGTTGTTACATTTCATGTTGTCCTGCAGCTCTCTTAACTCCTCTTCAGTCTTGTTCAGCCTTTTTTGATTCTCTTGTACTGTCTTGGAGTATTTGTCTACATTATTCTCCAATTCGCTGATCTGGTACTCTGCTTCCTCTAGCCTACTGTTGATTCCTTCTACTTTATTCATCAATTCAGAAATTGTATTCTTCATTTTCTCCTGGCACTTATTGATAGTTTCTATGTCCTTTTTGATGCTGTTGTAGCTCTCAGTAAGTTCCTTGTAACTTCGCTGGAGTTTTTTGTAGTTCTCCTGGAGTTGTTTATAGTTTTCTTTGATGTGGCTGAGCTCATTGAGCTTCTCTATCATCGTTCTTTTGAATTCCTTATCTGGTATTTCAGGTGCCTCTGTTTCATTTTGTGGTGTTTCTGGGGATTCTTCCTTTCCTTTTGGTGATGGATTGATTCTTTTTTCCCCATTTTGGGTGTCTGTTCTTGCTTGCTTTTTATTTTTTTTTATTTTTTGTTTTTTTCCTTGGGTTAACCTGCTTTGCTTCCTTGCCTTAGTTGAGCACCTTTCTGTGATAGGAGATTTGTGGAGTTCAATGTTGCAGTCTCCCAGATTTTCTCCACTTGTTGTTCTTGGTGTGTCCTTTATTTGGGCTATCTGGTTGTATTCTGGACCTGTGGGCCTTTAGCAGAAAGAAAAGGAAAAGAAAAAAAAAAAAAGGATAAAAGAAATAAAAACATAATAATAATAAGAAGAAAGGGTTTAGATGGCTGGCTGTTCACCCTTAATAATCTCTGATTGGTCCAGATGGATCCAGGACCTGAGGGCTTTTAGCAGAAAAAACAAAAACAAAAACATACGAACAAACAAATATATATATATATATATATATGATAAGGAAAAAGGTTTTAAGTGGCTGTTCACCCTTAATGATCCCTGATTGGTCCAGGTGGAGCTGGGACCTCTGGGCTTATATCAGAGAGAGAAAAAAAATAAAAGGGAAAAAGTCACAAAACAAAGAAAAATCAATATTAATAAAGAAAGGGTTTAAGTGTCTGTTCCCCCTTTATGATCTGTTTGGTCCAGGTAGAGCCAGGACCTGTGGGCTTTATCAGCAAGAAAAGAAAGAAGAAAGAAAACAAGGGGGAAAAAGTCACAAGGCAAAGAAAAACCAATGTTAATAAAGAAAGGGTTTAGGTGTTTGTTCACCCTTTATGATCTCTGATTGGTCCAAGTGGAGCCAGCACCTGTGGGCTTTAACAGGAAGAAAAGAGAAAAAAAAATAAATAAATAAGAGGAAAGAAAAAAAGGAGGGAAGAAAAAGAAAAAGGAAGGAAGAAAAGAATAATGAAAAGGTTTAGGTGGCTGGCGAAGGGAGGAATACTTAGATTGAGGACTGGGAATAAGTTGTAGCCAGAGAGTGAGTAGACTTTAAATCAAGAGTAGGGGGAGGGTCTTGGGTATTTAGGTGGATTGAGATAGGGGGGATTAAGAATATGTGAGAAGTAACTTTTGAAAAGGATATGTTGGGGATTAATAGTTCATGTAGCTCTTGGTATTACTCAGGTGCTTGAGATTAGCAGCAATCCATTTCCTGAGTCTGCCTCTTTTTTTTGGTCAGGTCTCTGCAGTCTATAGTCTAGCTGGTCTTGGCATGTCAGGGCCTCTGATTGTTACAGTTGGGGCTGATTCTGAGTGTCAGTCCCCAGGTAGGCTGGGCCTTCAGTAGCCTAGCTGGGTTTTAGGGCTGCTGGTATACTGGAGCCCGCAAGGTGTCTCCTCCCACTCCTGGCGGAGGTTCCTGCCTGTGATGGGCACCTGGAACCCCTTCAGGGAAGCCTGCAACCTCGCTGGTTCCTGTGATGACTGGCCCTGCCCCTGCAGCTCCCAGAGGAGGCAGCCCCTGGAGGAGGCAGCCCTTGTCCGTCAACAGTGTCCGGGGTCTGCCAACACTGCCCAGCTCCCCTGGGTGAGAGCCAAACCTCCAAGCCGCCCAGCTCTCCAAGGAGTCCTTTACGCGACCTCTGTGATGTGTCTCTCCCAGGCATCTGCGGCCTTTGTCTCTGGCAATGGGCGGGTCAGTTGCCCCACCTCCTAGTTCCTGGCTCACAGTTTGGAGTTTCAGTGGTAGCCTGGGAGCCTGTGTGGGTTTCGCAGGGCTGGGCTTCCCCCCTCGCAGGGGCTTCAAGCTGCTGTTTCCCTGGTGGCCCAGCAGCACTGTTTTTTGGCCCTATCGCTGCCCTGGCCAGTGCACTTCCCTGCTCCCCTGCTCTGGCTCCCCGCAGGACTCTTCTCCTCCGCCCTAGCACTGTGAGGAGCTTCCTCTCCCTGTTGCTGGAGCAAGGCTCTCACACAGTCCCTCCCCTACAGGAGTTCAATTCCTAGTTCCCTACCACATTTGCCCTTGCTGCCCACACTTCACTGTTCAGATTTCTAGTTGCCAGGGAGCCTGGAGCTGGCCTAGTTCAAACATGCCCCTCTGGGCAGAGCTGCCTCTGCCCAGAGCCGACCTCGGCCTGCCGGCCAGTAAGTCTGGAGGCCCCTCGCCTGCTCTCTTGCAGGTTTCTGCTGCCTCTGGTCTATGCTCCCTTGAGTCCAGATGCTGACCGCTCTAATTCTTAGGGACCTGAAGACGTCTCGCGCTCCCTATACTGTCCTCTAGCTGCTCTAGTACTCGAGAACACCATCAGCACTGCTCCCTACTCTGTCGCCATCTTTTCCTCCTCGTAATGTCATTCTTTATGCATGATAATATTCCTTGTCCTGAAGATTACTTTAATATTAATGTAGTCACTAATTTTTATTATATTTTTATTATATTTTACTGTTTATGTTATTACAGTTGCCCCACTTTTTCACCTCTTCCCTCCCCACCCAGCCACCTTCTCTCCCTCAGGCAGTCCCCATACTATTGTCCATGTCCATCGATCATGGATATATGTTCTTTGGTTGCTCTATTCTCTATGTTGTACTTTACATCTCCATGAATATTCTGTAGCTACCAGTTTGTATTTCTTAATCCCATAGCCTTTTTCACCCAGCCTCCTAATCCCCCACCCATCTGGTAACCATCAGAATGTTCTCAGTAACTATGATTCTGTTTCTGATCTGCTTGTTTATTTATTTACTTATTTACTTACGTATTCATAGAGGGAGGGAAGGGTGGGAGAAAAAGAAACATCATTGTGTAGTTGCCTCCTGCATGCCTCCAACTGGGGACCTGCAACACAGGCATGAGCCCTGACTGGAAATCAAACTGGCCATCCTTTGGTTCTCTGTTTGGCACTCAATTCACTGAGCCACACCAGCTAGGGCTATTTTGTTTTTTAGATTCACTTGTTGATGGAAATATATTTATTGCTATTTTATTATTCATATTTTTAATCTTTCTCTTGAAGAAGACCCTTTAACATTTCATATAATAATGGTTTGATGATGATGAATTCCTTTAGCCTTTTCTTGTCTGAGAAGCTCTTTATCTGTACTTCAATTCTAAATGATAGCTTTGCTGGATAGAGTAATCTTGGTTGTAGGTCCTTGCTTCTCATCACTTTGAATATTTCTTGTTAATTCCTTAATGTTTATTTTGAAAAACCAGTTGACAGTTTTATGGAAGCTCCCTTGTAGGCAACTCATTTCTTTTTTCTTGGTACTTTTAAGATTCTCTCTTTTTCTTTAGCCTTTGACATTTTAATTGTGATGTATCTTGGTGTAGTCCTCTTTGGGGACAATTTGTTGGGGACTCTCTGTGCTTCTTAGACTTGTATGTCTATTTCCTTTGCCAAGTTAAAGAAGTTTTCTTTAATTAATTTTTTCAAATAGATTTCCAATTTCTTGTTTTTTCCCTTCTCCTTCTGACAGACACTGTCTTGTGTTTGTTCAGGATTACACAGCATAAGCTACAAAGTGATTTGTTGATGGCTGCTACTTGTGCTGGGCTTAGAGGTACCCAAGTGAGGCCAAGCTGTGAGCCAACCCCAGCTGCTGCTTGTGCTAAGCCTGGGGTAACTTAGCAAGAGCTAGGGGGTCTTTTGAAGCCAGATATTGCTTGTTTGAGAGAATTTAGGAAAATCTAGAGCATGGGCCCAAATAAGCTGTTTGTATGTAAAAGCCACTGGAAACAGCTTGGGTAGGCCCTAAAGTTGGGGGGAGTAGGGCCTCAGGGAATCACCAGGGTGGAGCAAACAGTGTGAGCCAGGCTGATGGAGAGTCTCAGATATGGTGCCCACCTGCTAGCTCTGTGGCTCTGTGGGAGGTGGGCTCAGAAAAGGAACTTTGGCTTCTGCCAGTATTTCTGTTTGGAAGAAAGCTGCCTCCCAGCTCTCACCTGATTATGGACATTTCATTCCTTCCTGTATGCTTCTCATGCCTTTCAATCTACTATTCTTGTAGGAAATGTGAGAGGAAGAGCTCAGGGGAAGTGTCTGAGTAAGTCTTTGCATGGGTCCTTTAAGGGGAACTGCTGCAACCTCAGAAGTTTCTTTCTTTCACAGACTCTATTCCTGCTAGTTTTTACAACCAGAAGTTAGGGAGACTTCTCTTCTTGGCACTGGAACCCCAGACTAGGGGACTTGTATAGGTCTGGGGCTTCCTCACTCCTGAGATATTACTCCCAATTTTTATCATCCACACATGGGTATGGGGCCACCCCGTTTTATGTCTCCACCTCGCCTATCAGTCTCTATGGGTTTCTAAATGATGGTTGTCCCATACTTAACTTGTAATTCTGATGTGGTTGTGCAAGAAGGCAAACCATGTTTACCAACACTGCTGTCATGATTGGAAGTCCTCCAGTTTTTTAAAAATTAGTATTCATATAGCACAACTTTTTCCACTACTTACTTTCAAACTATTTATGTTTTTATATCCAAAGATTTTTTTCTTAGCCCTGGCTGCTGTAGCTCAGTGGTTGAGCTCTAGCCTGTGAACTAAAGGGTCAACAGTTTGATTCCCAGTCAGGGCACATGCCTGGGTTGTGGGCCCGGTCCCCAGTTGGAAGCGTGCAAGAGGCAACCATACACTGATATCCCTCTTTTTCTCTTTCTTCCTCCTTTCCCCCTACTCTAAAAATGAATAAACAATCTTTAAAACAATAAATAAAAAAATATTTTTTTTTTCTTAAAAAACAGTATGTGGTTTGATCTTAAAAAACAGGATCCACCCTGGCTGGTGGCACAGTGGGTAAGGTGCCTGCCTGTGAACCCAAAGGTCATTGGTTCCCAGCTAGGGCACACATAAGCAGGTTCCAAACTAGGTCTCTAGCCAGCTCTGTAACTGAAGGCAGGTGAAAGGCAACCCATACATTGATGCCTCTCTCCCTCTCTGCCTTTCTCTCTTCCCCTCTCTCTAAAAATAATAAAAAATATTAAAATTAAAATAACCCAATCTGATAATCTCTGTTATTAATCCCAATTAGATTGGGATTTAGAACATTTATATTTAATATTATTACTTATATAGATTTATTTTAAAAAGTGTCCTGTTTGTCCACACCCCCACCTCAGCTTTTAATTTTTTGCTTTTAAAAAAAATTTCTTTTAGTACTCCTTTTAAATTTATTGGCATTTTATCTATGTCTTTTTGTATTTACTTATTCATTTATTTTTAGTGATTGACCTAGAAAATGTAATATATGTAAAGCTGTATTAGTTTCCTATGGATGCTATAACAAAGTACCACAAACTGGGGGCTAGAAGTCTGAGGTAAAGGTGTTAGCAGGGTCATACACCCTCTAAAAGCTATAGGGAAGGATCTGTTCCAGGTCTGCCTCCTAGCTGCTGATAGTTCTTTGGCTTGTAGAGGTACAACTCCACAGTCTTTACATGACATTTCTCTGTGTCTCTTTCTCTTTGTCCAAATTTCCTCATTTTGTAAGTACACAGTTATATGGGATTAGGAGCCACCCTAATGACCTTAACTTATCCACATCACCTCTGTAAAGACCCTATCTCAAAATAAGGCCACATTCTGAGGACTTCAATATATTAATTTAAGGGGAGACAGTTCAATTCATAACAGTAATTTTTTTGCAGTTTAATACTTAGAGTTAATATTTTATTACTGCAACTAAAATGTACATGTAACTATGTAGGTCCCTTTATTTCACCCTCCCATTGGCATTTGTGTTATTGTTATTATATGTCACATGTCCTACATAAACTACTCCAGATACTATTGTAATTTGTGCTTTGACTAGTCATGTATACTTTATTTATTTACTTTTTAAAAGATCTTTTTATTCATTATTTTTTAGAGAGAAGGTCAGGGAGGGAAGAAGAAAGGGAGAGAAACATCAATGTATGATTGCCTTTCACCTGCCTCCAGCTACAGACCTGGCTTACAACCTGGTTATGTGCCCTGGCTAGGAATCGAACCAGTGACCTTTGGGTTTGCAGGCTGGTGCCTATCCACTGAGTCACCAACCAGGGATAGTCATGCATACTTTAAATAACTTAAAAACAGAAAACTCTTTTTTCTATTTATACAGGTATTTGCATTTTGCTGCTCTTCCTTCTTCTTCTTCTTCTTCTTTTTCTTTTTTTTTTCAAGAAAGCAAATGCTTATTTAGAAAGTCACAGAAGTAGGAGAAATAAGCCATGGGAGAAGTGAACCATCTGAGTGCATGGACTCAGGAAACAAGTTACAGAGGCAAGAGAAGGTTTTTTGGAGCTTAGGAGAAAGAAAAATAAGGTACATGTTTTGAGGGAAGAAAGGGATTGGAAAGGTATGGGTGCACTCAAGAGATAGAGCTTGATCTTCATTCTTTGTTCCTTTTTTTCTTCCTTCTTTCTTGATATTCCCAGTTTCCAAGTGGTATTATTTTTCTTTAGCCTATAAAACTTATTTCTTTTAAAGTATATTTGCAAGTGATGGTTCTCTTCATTTTCCATTTTCTGAGAATATCTTTATTCTGCTTTCATTCTCAAAGTACATTTTCACTGGATATAGAATTTTGGGTTGGGATGTCTTTGCATTTTAAAAATGTTGATTCACCCTGGCTGGTGTGGCTCAGTGGATTGAACACTAACCTACGAACCAAAGGGTTGCTGGGTTCAATTCCCAGTAAGAGCACATGTTTGTGTTTGTTAGACCAGGTCCCCAGTTGGGGGCACACGAGAGGCAATCACACATTGATGCTTCTCTCCCTTCTCTTCCCCTCTCCCTTCCCCTCTCTCTGAAAATAAATAAATTAATTAATTTAAAAAAAGATTTTATTTATTATTTTCAGAGAGAGGGGAAGGGAGGAAAAAAGAGAGGGAGTAAAACATCAGTGTATGGTTGCCTTTCACCTGCCTCCAGCTACAGACCTGGCTGGAGACCTGGCTTGCAACCTGGTTATGTGCCCTGGCTGGGAATCGAATCAGTGACCTTTGGGTTCACAGGCTGGTGCCTTATCCACTGTGCCACCAGCCAAATAAATAAAATCTTTAAAAAATAAAAATAAAAATGTTTCACTGTCTTTGGTCTCTGTGATTATTCTAATTATTGTTCTCCTATAAGCAATGTCATTTTTCTAGTATTTCCAAAATTTTTTTCTTTGGATTTCACTAGTTTTAGTGTTGATGTGTCTGGGATGATTATCTTTGTGCTTTATTTATTGTTCTACAAAATTCTTCAATCTATACATTTATGTCTTTTCCCAACTTAAGACATATTTTAGCCATTATTTCTTTTTTTCTTGTTTTTCTTTTTCTTTTTTTGCCATTATTTCTTTAAATACTTTGTGCGTGTGTGCGCATGTGTGTACGTGCATTAATATCTTTCTCCTCTCCTTTTGAGAATCCAATGACACATGTTAGCTTTTTATATTAATCACATGGGTCCCTGAGGCTCTCTTTATCTTTTCAGTCTCCCTTTCCTTTTCTGCTCTTTAAATAGCATAACTTTAATTGACCTATTTTTTAGTTCACTGACTTCTTCTGTCACCTCTATCCTGGTATTGATATTCATCTAGTGAATTTTTAACTTCTGATGTTATATTTTAACATTTATAGTTCCTATTTCTCTGATGAGAATCTTTCCATTAATTTCAAGTGTGTTTACCACTCAGAGTATAGTTATTATGGTTGCTTTAACATCTTTGTCTGATAATGCCTCACTTCAAACAGAGAACTGTAGAATTCACTTCATTATCTTCACTACCCCAATTCCATAAGCTCTTTAGTCACCAAAAGAGTGCTTTAGCAGCCCAAGCCCCAACTCCTGTCAATGAGATCCTGTCAACAGCTTCCCCTAGAGTAGAATCAAAGCACCAGAGCTTAAAGAAAATATCTGTTAGTGTCACTGTCCAGAAACCTCTGTTCTTGTTCTGAAGTTCCTTTTCCAATTTCATATTCTGGGCCCTCTTTAAGCTCCAGAAGAGTCTCACTCATATGGCTTGGTTGAAGACAGTTCTGAATGTAACAGAGCAGGTGCTCTCCCCAAAGTCTGCACAGCTCATTGGTTTTGGGGGTGGGGAAAAGAGATAGCATAGTTTTTAAGGTACTTTGCATATCTGTGGCAAGTTGGTAACTAGATAATAGCTGTTCTGCAGCCCAGAGCAAATAATAGGCTTAAGGTATTTTTCATAACAATGGCGTATGGTGCCCTGGGTCAGCATTTAAACTAAGTGCAGACAGCATTTATCCTTGGCTGGTGGCACAATGGATAAGGCGCCAGCCTGTGAACCCAAAGGTTGCTGGTTCGATTCCCAACCAGGGCACATAATCAGGTTGCAAGCCAGGTCTCCAGCTAGGTCCATAGCTGGCGGCAGGTGAAAGGCAACCATACATTGATGTCTCTCCCTTTCTTCCTCTCTCCCTTCCCCTCTCTCTAAAAATAATAAATAATAAATAAAATCTTAACAGAGAGAGAGAGAGAGAGAGAGAGAGAGAGAGAAAGAGAGAGAGAGAGAGAGGCCGCATGGTCTGAAAGGTGTAGACAGGAGTTGGACAGGAGGTCTGCAAATGTAAGGGGAAAGCCACAAGGTCTGAAGTAAGAAAGAGGAGACCCCCTGGGAAACCTGCCTGGAGAACATGGCAGCATGGCTGATGAGACTGGAATTGCAGGGACCTGCCTAAACAAGCATGGATTAGTGGGAGATGCCTGAAATGCTGAACTGTGCCTGGGAATATGGAGCCATGGACTTCTGCTTTTCTGAAAGACGTACCTCTTACTGGTATGTTCTGCAACTGGCCTGATTTGGTAGGGGGAGGCAGCACTAAGTGTTTTTGGATGTTTTAAAGGGAGTGGAACATAATGGGAGAAACCTGCTATTATTCTGAATCTGTAAAACTTAAATAAACCCTCTTTCCTTTTCCACCAAACTTTTGTATTGGGAGTCACACTTCTTGGTGGCAGACAATCAGATCCCATAGCTGTTCCAGAACAGCATAGGCTGAGGCTCTGTAACAAGGGCACTTGAGAGAATTTTCCAGGCCAGGCCCATCTCAATCTGTGTAGATTTTTTTTTTTTTTTTTTTGCTTGTTGAGCATTTATTAAGAAATGGGACAATTGACTTTCAGATATTAATTCTTTCAATCTCCAGCACAATGTCATTTAAATACCTATACTATCCCTAACCTATAGATGAGGAGGTAAAGATTCAAAGAGGTAAAATCTAACCTCTTGCCCAGGTCATGTAACCAATAAGTGCCAGGGATGGATAGGAAGGACCTGCATGTATCAGATATCAGATTCCAGAGCCTGGCATATGTACAATATTCTTTCTAGAATTCTTTGTCTTAGTCAAAAGAGACTGGATTCAGGATGTCATTATTGCCTCCCTGGTTATTCTGAAATCTATTGGCACTTGTAGATCCACTGGGTCTGAAAGCTAACACATATAAGCTTCTTGCTGAGTCTGGCCAGTAGGGGAATCATGGGGAAGTAAGGAGGCATTCATTTGTCCAGCTTTCTCCTACAGTCCCAGAAGCCAGGGGTGTCCTGCCCAAGGTCACAGCTCTGTCAGGTAGCCCTTCCCATAGAGCCCTCTGGTAACTGCACCATCCCCTCTACAGAGTAGTGATTTCCCCTAAGTTTATCACACTTGTTGCCCTTCAGGGGTTCCTAACTTTAAGCAAGGATCACTGGTTCAATGTGTCATCTTGATTGTCACTACTTTCTGCCTTCCTACCCTTATGCGTACTCTGGCTCAGGGCTGCTGGAGAATGGCATATTTCTGCAGGAAAACACTAGGCTCCAGTTCTCAATTGCCCTCCTGGTTTTATGTTTCATCATCATTTCTGGCCTCCAAGGAATTATTTTACTTTGCTGCCTACTCAGATATGTGTGTGTGTGTAGGTGTGTCCCCAATGTTCATAGTTGTATTGTACTTGAAGGGTAAGTATAGTATACCACACAACTAGAAACAAAAATTTTACTTATTCTAGAAAAATTTCTCTTCTTCCAATAGATTTGAAGGTTAGAAGAGAGTAGGAATATTCAAGGATGTGAGTCACAACTATAATATTGGTATTAATTTATTAGGATCACTCTCATTCTCCTCACATAGCAGATTAAGTTTGAGCCACAACAAAGACAATTGCCTAATTTAGTCATTTAGGTCTCCCTAAGTTTGTTTCTTTTCTTTTCTTTTAATTTTACTGTTGTTATATTACATCCATCCCCTTTTGTGTAGATATTTAGACCCCAGGGTTCAGAGAACAAGTTAGGGTGAAATTAGATGGAACCTGGATTCCAAAGTCTGCTGGGGAGTCTCAGGGGCTCAGGTCATACCTGAATGCTGTGTTGAAGAAACTTGGGAAGCTTAAAGGCAGCTTGAACATTAGAACCCACAAAGGCCTGAGAGGATCATCAGATCTGAGTGCAGAGAACTGAAGTACTGATTCCCTGAGGGTGGGGTAGCTTCTGGATCCCAAATCCTGAGTTCACATGCTAGATAGAAGCTGAGTAGCTTGCTGAGAGCAATGAACTTAAAGCAAGCTTTCCTGTCTTGATTTGTGGTAACAATGATTTTAAACAAAACACATGAAGAAAAAATATACAGGAATAACTTGGTGATAAATTTGATGTCAAAACAAACAACTTTAACATGATAAAAGAAAACAAAATTAAGAGACATGAAAGAACATACACAAAAGGTTAAATATACAGAATATATGGACTCCCACAATCCAAGAAAAAAGCACAATCCAATAGAAAAGTGAGCAAATGAACAATCAATTCATAACATAGAAACTATAAATGGCTGGAAAATGCCTTGCAAAGGGTGAACCATTTGATCAGTGTCAGAAATGCATGAGCTGTTGAGCTGTATGAAGAGGGCAATGACCTACTATGGAGGCAGTGCCTGGCAAGACTGAGCTCCTGCAAATGGAAGTAAGCAGCAGGAACTGAAACCATCCTGAATCCTTCCCACAATAGGCCCTGCCACAGCTTGAGGAGGAAGGTCCAATGGAGAAGAAGGGGACCATGCTAAAGAGCCCAGCCCTGAGAAGTAGACAGGCCAGATCACAGCCCCTGACTTGGAAGGGAGGATGAGGAAGAGGAATTCAGTGACTGGGAGGACAACTCTGACTATCTGGAAGTGGAGCCACTGAGTAGTGCAGGCTACAGAGAGTATCAGTGAAGAAGCTAACAAGATGTTACTGAGACTATGTATCCAGAGCAAGAGAAGCATTCTTGGATGGTGGCTTTCAGCAGCATTGTGAGAAGAGTCCCCATTTGGTCAGTTGGCTTTTTAAAAAATTTTATTATTTTATTTTTAATTTTTAAAAATAGTTCATTCATTATTTTTAAGAGAGATGGGCAGGCAAGGAGGAAGAAAGGGAGAGAAACATCAATGTATGATTGCCTTTCACCTGCCTCCAGCTATGGACCTGGCTGGAGTCCTGGCTTGCAACCTGGTTATGTGCCCTGGCTGGGAATTGAACCAGTAACCTTTTGGTTCGCAGGCTGATGCCTATCCACTGAGTCACCAGCCAGGGCTAAGTTGGCTTTTATTGAAGAGCTTTTCTCACTTATGTCAATCATCTGAAGGAAGAACTTAGTTGTAATTATTGATAGAGAGTAGCTAAATGCAGTTAAAAGAGGTGGAAACTACTAGAGGAGAGACCCAAAAGTCCACTGCTTCTTCAGTTTATTGCAAATATTACTGTGCCAAGGAAAAGTTTTATTAAAAAAAATGTTTGGCTCTAAATGAACTTGGCTCTAACAGGACTCAGCTTGCTGATGTTCCCTGAATGTAAGGGCCTTGCCTTCTTGTGTTTGTTAGAGAGAAAGACTGAGTGAGTGATGAAGTGTGAGTTGTGTCTGCCTCCATCCTGGTAGTGTTTTCACCTCCGCTCTCTGATGGGTCAGGGATGCTTCCTTAGTTGGGGCTAAGATTCCAATCTTAATGGAGATTTCTCTCTCCACTCTGCACCCCTACCAGAACCTGTCTGCCTGCCTGCCTTCTCACCTACAGGTAGGACAGAAGAAGAAATGAAAATATTGAAACAGATTCTAGGTTTATTGAGCCTCCAAGTCTTAAGTGAAGAAACAAGTGACTGCCATGAAGAAGTTATGCTCCCGCCAGCGACCACCCCCACCAAGAAACCATCCAAGGAAAGGAACAAATGAAACATATTGAAGTGCACCTACATGATGGTCACCTTCTTGTTTGTGTCCTACAATAAAGGAGACTAGTGTTATTGCCATCACTGCAACCCAGAAGTAGATGTTAGAACTGACCCCTGCTGCTCTTTCTAGCAACCTCCTTCCATCTCAGCTTAATCTTCATGGGTCCTGCATCTCCCAGGTAGTCTGACCTCCTAAGAAACCCCTCTCTGCCCTGGACTGCAAATGTGGAGGGTGATGAACTAGGTCCCTTGAGGAATGACACCTGTTTTCTGAGAGGCACAGCAGGAAGGTGTCTCTGAGGTGTTTCTGCACCTTAGTTGTGCAGAAAACTAAAAAGTTTGTTGTGCAGAATAGACTAGAGAAGTGACTGCAGAGTTATGAAAAAGGATAACAAACAAACAAACAAACAAAAACCTGTTAAAGATAAAGTGTCTTAGAGGATTGCTGAAAACTGTTTTCAAGAATGTCCTGAAACACCTATAGTTTTGACTTTGTTATTGAGCCAGATGATTTTCTTTGCTTTAGGAAAAGTTACTTTCATATTTCACTATAAGAAATGATTTTGAAAGAATAAATCATGACCTAGGTACACTACCAGTGTAAAAGCCCACTGAAACTAATTACATGAGAAAAAGTAATATATCCAACTTAGGTCACGTGATGTATTTGAGTCATTTGGACCAAAAGCTTATTGAGATAACTTTGAAGATTCCACTTAGTGATCTATTCAAGACATAGTTATCAAAGGCTAAACTTTCAGTGTACAATAAATTGGATTTTTTTACTACCCCAGAAGAATAAACAAAACCCTGCCAAATATGTATTATGTGCTACATCTAATTTTTTTTTTAATTTATTGATTTTAGAAAGAGAAAGAAAGGGAGAGGGGGGCAGATCATTGATTTGTTGTTCCACTTATATATTCATTGATTGATTTTTTAAAATATTTTATTTATTATTATTTTTAGAGAGAGGGAGAGGGAGGGAAGCAGAGAGGGAGAGAGACATCAATGTATGGTTGCCTTTCATCTGCCTCCAGCTACAGACCTGGCTGGAGACCTGGTTTGCAACCTGGTTATGTGCCCTGGCTGGGAATTGAACCAGTGACCTTTGGGTTCAAAGGCTGGCATCTTTCCACTGAGCCATCAGCCAGGCATTGATGACTCTTGTATGTGCCTTGACCAGAGATCAAACCCATAGCCCTGGCGTATTGGGATGATGCCTTAACCAACTGAGCTACCTGGCCAGGGCCATGTGTACTATATCTTGAGGTGTTTCTAAGAGCATCTGCGATTTTGTTTGCACATATGTCTTGATCATTTATAAAACTACTATGTTCTGCAATTCAAGAAAATTTGTTAACGTGAACATTTAAAAATGTAAAACACAAAGAAGCCCTTAGTAAACTTTCAAACTCAGACATTAAAATGTATGTGAAAGTACAAAGAAAAGCTATTTCTAACACCTTCATATATAAGATAACTTTTCTGTTTTTAACTTAACATGCGAAAAACTGGTTGAACCTCATAACGTAAGAACTGTTAAGTAAAAATTATAGAATAAAAGGTCCTACATTTTAAAAAGATTATGAACAATTATATTATCACCCTTGAAAGGGTTTAAACCTATTCAGAAATCCACTTCAGTATCTGAAGTTTTCCTCTGTGTCTTCCTCAACTTTTGTTTGTTATTGGCTAGGCACTAGCATTTGAGATAATGAAATTTCTTGTTCTCAGGTTGCAAGCCAGGTCTCCAGCCTCGTCTGTAGCTGGAGGCAGGTGAAAGGCAACCATTCATTGATGTCTCTCTCCCTCTCTGCCTCTCTCCCTTTCTCTCTCTCTCTAGAGGTGGTAAATAAAATCTTTAAAAAATTAAATAAAAAAATAAATTTCTTGTTTTGTGTAAAAAAGTACAAATAACCAATATTATAGAAAGATGACCAACCCCACTAGTAATCATGGAAATCCAAAGAAAAATAGTGGTGAGATAATTTCATTACAATCATCATATTGATTAAGAGCAAAATTGGACAATACAAAGTGTTGGTAAGAGAGGGTATGAAGAAATGGGTACTTTGTATGCAGATATAGGAAACAAATTGTACAAGCAAATATGAAACTGAAAGTTAACAGTACACATGTTTAGGTATTAGATCATAGAGTCTAGAGATGTAGACTATAGGCTTTAATGTTTCAGTTGCTTTGATTGTCACATAGCTTATAGTCAAAGATTAAGAAAGTTTATTAGCCACTTATAGTTAAAGATTAAGAAAGTATGTGATCATGTCTTGAAGCCTGCCTGTAAAGTGAATTTCAGGAAAAAATGTTTAAAAGTACATTTCACATAAAAGTGGGGTGTACATACAATGGAATATGATACAGCCCCCCAAAATTGAATGGAATCTTGTCATGTACAATGACATGGATGGACTTAGAAGGTATTGTGCTGAGTGAAATAAGTGAGACATGGAGAGAAAAACGTTATATCATTTCACTTATATGTGGACTCTAAAAAACCAAATAAATAAATGCACAGAATAAAACAATCATAGACACAAAGAACATTTTGATGACAGCCAGCTGAATGAGGGGTTGAGGAAATGAGTAATAAAGGGGAAGAGATTAAGAATTACAAATTGGTAGTTACAGAATGGTCATAGGAATGTAAAATACAGCATAGGGAATACTGTCAGTAATATTGTAACAACTGTGTATGGTGTCAGATGGATACTAATTTTATTGAGGTAATCATTTTGTAAGCTGTATAAATATCTAATCACTGGGTTGTACACCTGAAACTAATGTAATATTGTATGTCAACTGTAATTGAAAACTAAATATTAAACAAAGCAAAACAAATAAACAAAATAGTACCCTTTGCTTGAGATAATAAGAAAATGCTGCTAGTTATGCATGAATCAATGATAGCTTAAACAATAGCAATGGTTACAAGATGTTTAGTATCTGCCTTTTGCTTTAAAGATAATGTCACTGACACACAATCATGAGATACTTACTCTTGCAGAATCTTGGTTCCTCAAACTGGTTAGATGATCTGACCAGTTAGGAAAGCTCCAGATAAGACATCAGGAACTAAATTAATCAGACTAAGGAAAACTTTTGAAATTTACACAAGAACTAACCAATCAGTGTTGTTTGTGACTCCCTAATCTTTAATCTTAAATCTTTGCCTTTAAAAATCACTTCATTAAAAATCATCAGGGAATTTGGCATTTAAGTAATAGCTTCTTGTTTTCCTGGCTTGGTGCCCTGCCAACAAACTGCTTTAATAAACTTGATGTTCAGTGTTTGGCTCTGCTGCCCATCAAGTGGGTGGACCCTTTTCGGTTTAGAAGCGAATACATAGGACAATTTTACTTTTACAACTAAAAGCGTTTATATCCCTTGACTCAGCATTCTATTTCTAGAAATTTATGATAGAGAAATATTTGCACCCATGTGCAAGAAGCAGTTGCAGGGATGTTTCTGCATCATTTCTGACCAAAGAAAATGGAAGTAACCTAATGCTTATCAGGAAGAAAATGGATTCATAGGGCATATACTATATGGCTAATGTGCATTCAGTGGACTTAGAACTTAAAAGTAATGAACTAGATCAGTGACTCTCAAACTCTTTGATCTCAGATCCCTTTTGCATCTTAAAAATTATTGAGCCCTGTCTGGTGGCACAGTGGATAAGGCACCACTCTGTGAACCCAAAGGTTGCTGGTTCAATTCCCAGTCAGGGTACATATAACTGGGTTGTAAGCCAGGTCTCCAGCCAGGTCTGTAGCTGGAGGCAGGTGAAAGGCAACCATACATTGATGTCTCTATCCCTCTCTGCTTCTCTCCTTTTCCCTCTCTCTAAAAATAATAAATAAAATTAAAAAATATTATTTAGGGCTTTGAAAAACTTTTATATGGGTTATACCTGTTGATTTCTATAACATTAGAATTACAAAACTGAAAAAATTAAAAATATTAATTAAAAATAATAAATCCATTACATGTTAACATAATATATATATTAACATAAATAACACTTTAATTTGAAAAAGCCATATTTTCCAAAACAAAACAATTTAGTGATGTCAACATAAGAACATTCAAATCTGTGGAGAGTATTTATAAAAACTTATTTGAGCCAAATCAGAGGATATGCTTGGAAGTAAGATCTAAACAGACAGAGAGCCCTGGCCTGGTGGTTCAGTTGATTGGAGCATTGTTCCATACACCAAAAGGTTGTGGATTTAATCCCAAATTGGGGCACACACCTTGGTTGGGAGTCCATCCCTGGTCTAGAGGTAGCTGATGTTTCTCTCTCCCTTTCTCTCCCTCTCTCTCTCTCTCTCTCTCTCTCTCTCTCTCTCTCTCTCTCTC
>PVIW01016014.1:0-17911 GCA_004026585.1 Noctilio leporinus | reverse complement strand
TTGCTAAATTTGCTTATTAGGTCGAGTAAGTTTTTGGTGGAGCCAATCGGGTTTTGTACGTACACTATCATATCATCTGCAAATAATGACAGTTTGACTTCCTCCTTTCCAATTTGGATACCTTTGATTCCTTTTTCTTCTCTGATGGCTATAGCTAGAACTTCCAAGACAATGTTGAATAGAAGTGGAGAAAGTGGGCTTGCCCATTTTTAATTAGATGTTTTATCTTTTTATTACTAGTCATGATATATAATGACATATAGGTTCATTATATGTCATTATTTATCAATGGACTTACAAATATTTTCTTCCATTATGTAGAATGTCTTCGTATGCTCTTGATAGTGACCTTTGATGCACAAATGCTTTTTTAAAAAAGATTTTATTCATTATGTTTAGCGAGAGGGGAAGGGAATACACAATTGCTTTTAACTTTGATGAAGTCCAATTTATCTTTTTTTTTTTTGCTTATGATTTTGATGTCATATTTTAAAACAACCATTGCCTAATCCAAGGCCATAAAGATTTACATCTATGTTTTCTGCTAAGCATTTATAGTTTTCGCTCTTACTTTTAGATCTTCTGTCTATTTTGAATTAACTTTATATATGCTGTGAGGCAAGCATTTATATTTATTCTTTTGTATGTGGGGCTTTGCAGAGGGGCTTTCTGTGTTGGGACATGCCTTTAATGTTTAGCCAGGAAGTGTACAACCCTGCCATTGCCTACACCTTCACTTCCTGCTTCTACAGAACCTCAAAATGAGGCAGAGGTAAGAGCTTAGGGCCTTCTCAGGTCTTTTCTAAGCTTAAACACAGATGAACCTGAGCATGATTCTGGACATGTGTGTGACTTTCTAAATCCCTAGGAATCTGTAAGAGCTATTCTAGGTCATTGTTTTCTAAAGCATCCAGCTCTACAACTTTTCTCCCAAGATTTTTGTTTCATGTACTGTTTGCTCCAACTGTTACTTATTGTGTGAGTAGTAAGGACTAACACATTTGCCTATAAATGTTTTTTGACAAGAAGTCCTTGTCCCCATGTAGCTTTAGTATAAATAAGAGTTTTAGTTAGGTGAGGTAAAGATAAGCCTTTTGAAAATTTCCCTCAGCAAGCCACCAGATAGATCAGCTAAGAACAATTTGTAAATGATACCTGTTCCACTCTCTCCTCTACCAATACCAGGGACATGGCGCTGTTAGTTTCAAGGCTACTACTGAGCTGAGAGATGGAGAATGAGGCTAGAGTAAATTAAGAGGCCATAAAGCTCACTGTGTTTACTGACATTTGGCCATTTTTCTTAAATAAACACTCTTTGGATTGTTGCCAGCTTTGGGTTGGTTTTAAAAGTTAAAAAAAAAGGAAAAAAAAGATGATTCTAACTGTTTTGGTCAGCTTTTTATTCTTTTTTCCTTTTGCTTTTATGGAGGGTTGGCTTTTGAAGTTTCTTATTCACCTCATTTTGTCTCAGCAATGAACCTTTTAAGAGAACAAATGTTTAATGAAAAATTAAGAACTGAATTTTAATTTCTCAAGAGAATCAATGGTAAATGTATGATCTGAGCAAATTTATTTTTCAATTTCCCATTCACCATGGCATGGAGTTAGTCAGTGGTGACATCTCTGACCACTTGAAAACAGGAGATAAAAATTTGCTGAACACAAAATTAAAAGGAAACCAACTGTATGGGAAAACATATTTGCCAATGATACTTCAGACAAGGGTTTGATATCCAAAATATATAAAGAACTTATGCGACTCAACACCAGGGAGATACACAGTCCAATTAAAAAATTGGCAAAGGACCTGAACAGACAACTCTCTGAGGAAGACATATAAAGGGCCCAAAGGCATATGAAAGAATGCTCAACATCACTAGTCATCAGAGAGATGCAAATTAAAACCACAATAAGATACCACCTCACATCTGTCAGAATGGCAATCATCAGCAAATCAACAAATAACAAGTGTTGGCAAGGATGTGGGGAAAAGAGAACCCTCATACACTGTTGGTGGGAATGCAGGCTGGTGTAGCCACTGTGGAAAACAGTATGGGGTTTCCTTAAAAAACTAAAAATGGACCTGCCTTTTGATCCAGCAATTCCACTACTAGAACTATACCCAAAGAACCCTGAAACACCAATTCAGAAGAACCTATGCACCCCTATATCCATAGCAGTGCTATTTACAATAGCCAAGTGCTAGAAACAGCCTAAGTGCCCATCAGTGGATGATTGGATTTAAACACTTTGGTACATTTACACAATGGAATAGTACACAACAGAAAGAAAGAAGGAACTCCTAACCTTTGCAACAACATGGATGGAACTAGAGAGTATTATGCTTTGTGAAACAAGCCAGTCAGTGAAAGACAAATATCATATGATCTCACCCATTACAGGACAATAATGAACAAAACAAACAAGCAAAACAGAACCAGATACATGAATACAATGAATAGACCTTCCATGGGCAGTGGGGAGCAGGGAGGAGGAGGAGGCAAAGAAGGGGAGCAGTTTAGCATGGAAGAACCACGGACATGGACAACAAGTGGGATTGACTTTGTTGGGGAGTGGGTGGGGAAGGGGACAGAGGAAAATAAAAAGGGGATTGGTGTAATACAACAACAATGAAGTTAAATTGAAAAAAGAAAAGAAAAAAATTCGTTGAACAATGTCAATATCTACTTGAAAAGTTTGTAGCAAAGACTGCTTACCCATTAAAACACAATTTACCATGTACAGCTGCAAAAAGTGTGTTTATACATCACTCTGTGAAGTATGAATTTTCTTCAGATAAAATGAGTAGTGTTCTAAAATGCTTTCTCCCATTTTAATCCCAAATTCTCTTGTACATGTACAAAAAATGAAGTGATAACTAGCAATGTTATCTCCATGAGCAAAGGAAGAAGTTGCAAGGAGATAACTGATGCCTATTTTATATCTGTAACATCAGATACTTCAGAAAGATATTAGTCAAGTTAATACCAATAATGGTTCATTTTAAAAATCAAATTAATGGAATCAAAGTAAAGCTTTTGGGAGTTCACTGGGTTGGATTTGAAATATGTGACATAGTGCATTTTACTGTACATACAGTTCAGAAGTTTAACATCGAAGATAAAATGATTTGTTTTTGTATTCATAATACAAACACAAATTGTAGTAAGGCCCAGAAACAGAGCAATAACAATGTTCTTACTAAATTAGGAAACTATGGAGCAGCAATGTATTTGGAATTGGTTGTGTGCATGCATAATTCATAATTGTGTGTTCAAACAAGCTGCAGTGCCCTACCAATCAAAAAAGAAGTTGTACTTGTTAAGACTTACAAATATTTTTACATACGCATAGAGTAACTGAACTACAAAATTTGAATGCTGAATTCAGAAAACTGTTTCAGCCTGGTCAGATGTGTATTCTCTTTTCATAGTCCACATTAATTGGAATTTAGGAAAATCTGAGACCTTGAAGAACTACAAACACACCTAACTGACCTACAATGATATATTATTTTGTAAATGAGCCCTTTAAGTCTTGGCTGCATTTCAGAAAATAGCATTTAATAATAAACAGAAACAACATATTGACAAATTTTATCTTATAAAACCATTTGTTAAATAATATTACTTTAAATAAATACAGAAGACAGCACTTGTAAAAATATTGGGCTGAAATATATATACACATTTCAATTTAAAAATGTAAAATTGAGACTATCTTCCATTTAGTAGAACTTGTCCTAAGTTTCCCATGTACCTCAGCCCCTGTACAGAGTATTTTTTCATGTAA
Source organism: Noctilio leporinus (assembly GCA_004026585.1). Taxonomy (NCBI): domain Eukaryota; kingdom Metazoa; phylum Chordata; class Mammalia; order Chiroptera; family Noctilionidae; genus Noctilio; species Noctilio leporinus. Next base: position 14,119 of record PVIW01016014.1, on the reverse strand, counting down.
AATATTATGATCTACAAAGAAAAGTCAATTAAAGGTATCAAAATGTCAAATTTAGGAATTGTACATAGAAAATTGAAAATGTTATGAATTGTATGAAATATTAAAAATTAATATTACTTTTTAAAAGTTAAAATCTTTTTTAAAAGGATTTTATTTATTATTTTTACAGAGGGAAAGGGAGAGAGAGTCAGAGAGGGAGAGAGATATCAATGTATGGTTACCTTTCACCTGTCTCCAGCTACAGACCTGGCTGGAGACCTGGCTTGCAACCTGGTTTTATGTCCTGGCTGGGAATCGAACCAATGTCCTTTGGATTCACAGGCTGGCACCTTATCCACTGTGCCATTAGCTGGGTTTACTATTACTTTTAAAAGTATATTGTTCATTAAAGTAACAGTGAACAGTGACATGGTATTTAAAAAATGTGACTAAAAAACTGTTTAACATAAATGAATATGTTCCAGGAATAATTATTCTGTTTTGTAATGTTTAGATAATCAATCTAAGGAATTTTTGAAAATTTTACTTTAATCTACATGAGTATATAAGTTTATTTGTAATTATATTAATATACTTTTCATATCTAAGATTTCATATTTAAGAATAGTTTGAATGTAACTTTTTTGTAGATCTACTTAGTATCATGATGCTATTTGTTAATAGAAACAAGTTTGTAAAATTATTATAATTATTTTAAGTGTTTGTTTTACTCTCAATGATGTCCTAGTTTGAATGCTAAATTACATAACCCTACTTATAGTTATTAACCATGTACTCCAAATAATGATATCTAGGTTATTGTGGTAAATTGATATATTGTTATCTTCTCTAAATCCTGCCAAAATGACAAGGAAATAACATACTTTAAAACCATAAAGCTGGAGTAGAAGCATGGAGACAACAAAGAATGCACAATAGCTATCATATTGAAGGCAGATGGATGGTGGTAACTGATTAAGCAGAGCCAGGAAGCTTTAATCTAAAGTGCCTACATGGGGCAAGCCTATTGCCCGCAAAACTCCAATAGCTACAGGACTTATGGGAAGATGAGGGTGAAGCATGGGGCTGAAAACAAGGGAGAGTCTAAGAGTGTGGACATGCAGTTGTCTTTCTCAACCAGGCATCTGCAAAATTAAACACCACGGACAGTGGTTTGAATGACTGTTATCTCAACTCTCCCAAGGATGACACGAAGTCAGTGCTATTCTCAAAGCACAGAAAGAAATTTGTGTGCCAATTACATTGGATGCCTTAGTGCATTAGAACTTTCTTCTGCAGCAGCCAGGAGAGAAGGGACACCTGGACCCTCCAGGGACATGTCTAACCTTTAACCACTACTGAAAACACTTATATCTGAGACCCTCTGGCCCTTTTCCTCACCCACTTAATATTTATACCTTTGAAGGTAGAAGATTAGAAGATGCTTCCTTCCCTCTCCCAAAAGATAATAAAAGAAAATCTTAAAAAAAAATTGATCAGGGTTCTCCAGAGAAACAGAACCATAGAACATGTATGTGTATTAATTTTTTAATTAATTACTTAAAAAGAATGAACTCATTGAGGTGGGAAAGTTGCAAGGTCTGCAGGGTGAGTTGGTAAGCTAAATACCCAGAAAAGGTAACTGTTTAGCTCCATTTCGAGTCTGAAGGCCTGAGAACTGGGAGAACTAATGTTATATAGTTCTCATTTGGAGGCCAGCAGGCTCAACATTGGGGAAGAGTCAATGTTTCAGCTGGAGTCCAATGGCAGGAAAAAATTCCCTTTCTTGGGGAAAGGACAGCCATTTTGTGTCTGTTGAAGCCTTCGCCTGATGATGGGGCCCACCCACACTGGGGAGGGCAACCTGCTTTACTCAGGCTACTGATCCAAAGGTTTATCTCATACAGAAACACCCTCACAGAAATACCCAGAATAATGTTTGAACCAATTCCTGGGCACCTCACATAAACTGAACCATCACAACAGTCTACCAGGGGTCACCAGAGGCTTGAAGGAAGCCATGTTTGTGAAAGACAGAGGCCAATATAAACAAATGAAAAGAAAAGGAACCCTGAGGAAACAGATAATGGGAAATGACAAACTTTAACTCTTTTATTTTTAAAAATATGTTTGTTGATTTATTTAATTTTAGGCAGAGGGAAAAGGAGGGGGTGGGAGAAGCATTGATGTGAGAGAGAATCACCTATTGGTTGCCTCTTGAAGCATTCTGACCTGGAGCTGAACTTGCAACCCAGGCATGGGACCCAACTAGGGATTAAACTGGAGACATTTTGCTTTTTGGGATGATGCCCAACCAACTGAGTCATTCTGGTCAGGGCAAACTTTAACTCTTAGTTGATACCTCAGAGAGGTAAGAGAAAATATTGCAATCATAAAACCAAAGGAGCCATAAATATATCAGAACTTGAGAAATAATAGCAGAAATAGTTTCAGAAGAACATTTAGAAAATGAAGTTGATAAAATCTAGGAAATAGTTAAAAGGGAAAAATAAAAGAAATGAAAATAGAAGGAAAATAAGAAAGCTAGGGAATGAATTAAAGAGATCTTCTATCTAGCTAAAAAGTATTTTAGAAAAATGAAACATAAAATGGAGAAGAAATTGTTAAAGTATGTAATAATTTTTAGGCTGAAGAACCTCACACCTTCAGATGTAAAGGGTCCATCAAATTCCTTGCCCAAAGAATGATAATTTTTAAAAATTCATAGTAGTGCACATTAAAGAGGGAAAGAAGTAGGTGTTGAATGACAAAACTAAAACAAGTTAATAACGAGTTTGATGTCCTTGATTCAAGGGAAGATACTGCCTGGATAGGGGGTAGAGTGCCTCACAGGCATTGGAGAACCGTTTCCAAGGGATTTGGGGGCAGATGTGAGTTTTATGGAGAAGAAGCCATGGGAAACAGGGCAGGATTGGCTAGGAGGGCAGCGATTTCCTTACAAGGCCGGCAGGACCTATTTTTTGGGTAATGTAATCTAACTAAAGTTGAGTTGGATTGTGGTTGCTGTTAAATGTCCTTGATAGGGAGGCATTTCTCTTAAGTACAGACTAAGTCAGGTTTAGATTTGTGACATGGACTGAGACATATGTTATAAGTCATATACAAAAGATCAGAGATCCAATGACATCAGGCTTCTCAACAGCACCATAGAACGCTTGGAGCAAGGTCTTCAAAACTCAAGTAAAAGTGACTGCCACTCCGTATCTTAAACCAGCCAAATTATCCATCAAACGTGAGCATAGAATAATTTTCAGACATTTACATTTTATACACCCTTTCTTCAAAAATATATATAAAACAACTAGAAGGTGTTCTCTAGCAAAACAAGGGAATAAAATCAATACAGGAGAGGACAAGAGGCCAGGAAATGGGTCCCAGGATAGCAGTGAAAGAGGAGCCTCAGGCCAATGTCACAGCAGCCTTTTTACCTGTGAACCGGGTCCAATTGGAACAGGACAGCTGATGACCGGAGGGAAGCATCCCAGAGAGAAATGGACCCAATAGATGATGTGTAACTTTGACCTAATAAAGAAGAATATCAATTCTACAGAGTCATTAGAATTGTAGAAAGCATCTGCAAAAGGCATGTCAAAAATAAAGAAATGGAGATAATGAGGTCAGTGAAAGAAAATCATGCCCATTACCTGGCTCAGCAACACACAGTGTTTGAACAGCCACAATTGTGTAAACCTTAATATTAATTAAGCCAAAAATTACAATTTAACCATGTTGGCAGGATGACAGTAGAGAGGAACCAAATATATAAATGAATCCGTTTGGGAACACTGTCCTAGCTCCTAGGACATGTCCCACTCCATGCTAGGTGGCAGATCAAAGCGGCCAAAGCATGCCTGTAAGACCTGCACCTCTGAGGGGAGAGATTGGGAAGTAATTTGTGTTAATAAGAAGCTTCCAGCAAACTCCCCAAGGCCTAGCTTACAGGTGCTTCAGCTCCTCTCTGAAAGTCTTGATCTTTTAGATGGATGACAATTTACACTTGAAAATGGAATCTTAAATTTGTAATCTTTTCCTTGCAGGTTTTTTTTTTTCTTCTTCAGTTGGGAGCTTTCTTCTTTACTATTTGTTTACCATTCAGTGTTGTGTAAAGTGAGGGTTCATTGGAATTCTAAATTTCTTCTAATGAAGGATCAGTTGCTTCTTGTTTAATGGACATAACATTCTGAAAAAGCTGTTGTTAGGCAATTTTGTCATTTCATGTGAGCGTCATAGAGTGCATTTACACAAATAGGTGGTTCAGCCTTCGAGGCACTTAGGCTATATGGTACAGCCTGTACAGAGCATTAGCAGTTATCATACAATGCAACTATTTGGGCACCTGAGCATAGAAAAGATGTGATATAAAAGATTAAAAATGGTACACCTGTATAGGACACTTCCCATGACTAGAATTGCTCAGGGTGAGTCAGTGAATGAGTAGTGAGAGAATGGGAAAGCCTAAGGACATTACTGTGCATGACTGTAGACTTTATGAGCACTGTCCCACAGGCTGTTTCCTTCTGAGAGGGTTAGAAATAGAATATCAGATCTGTCAGTGCTGTTCCTTGGGCAAGGATGTGGGCTGGGTTGATTAGAAGGAGGAGAAACTGGCTGGGTAAGGCGTGGGTCACCATAATAGTGACTATCAGGAGGGAGTGAAAGGTGGCCTGAGGACCAGAAGTCCCAATGGAGAGATAGGCCCTGCCTGGGTGGCTCAGTTGGTTAGAGTGTCATCTTGACATGCCAAGGGTGTGGGTTCTATCTCTGGTCAGGGCACATGCAAGTATCAACTGATGAATGCATAAGTAAGTGGAACAACAAACTTATGTCACTCTCCTCTCCTCCCCCACCCTTTCTCTCTCTTCTTCTTTTTTTAAAATTTTATTCATTATTTCCAGAGAGAAGGGCAGGGAAAGAGGCAGAGAGGGAGAGAGGCATTAAGGTATGATTGTCTTTCACCTGCCACCAGCTATGGACCTGGCTTGCAACCTGGTTATGTGCCCTGGCTGGGAATTGAATCAGCGAGCTTTGAGTTCACAGGTCAGCACCAATCCATTGAGTCACCAGCCAGGGCTCAAAATATATATTTAAAGTCTTTATAAGACTACTTCATATTGGACAATGCTGGTTTAGAAAGAAGTTGTAAATGTTTCTCGTTCAATAATTTATGGACATAACTTTTCAGAATTTCCTGAACCCATTTAAGGCCTAATAACAAGAACCTAGAATTAAAAGACAGATTAATTATTTTGGGGAGAATGAAAAGGAGAGTTGAGATAGGCTTAGGGAATAAAATAACCCAGGGGGAAGCAATGGCAGCAGCTAGAAATAAAGAAGGCAGAAGTATTAACTGTATTTGGAAGAAGAGGGAGGGTGGAAGGGAGGGAGGAAGCTGGGAAAACCTGTCAGGGGTGAGTAACTGAGCCTGGGGCTACAGGCTGTCCATCTCAAGGGGGGCCCAGCTACTGGGCGACCACCCCACAAATGGTATGAAGTCCATTCTTTTATTCATTTCATCAAAATTAACCCCATGCTTATTTTAAGTAATATTTTCCCATTTAAATACTCAAATTGCCGTAAGTAAATGCAATGTGTTTCACCTTGCTTAGCATAATCAAGGCTGTCATTCCTTTTGAAATTAATAGGTGAAGTCTGATGAATGCATTTACTAACTAACAATTCAAACACCAAAACATGTGCACGCACACTGACAATCTTATCTGATACTTTTTCAGTAAATTATCTAGGTCCTTCTTTAATTTATTGGCTGAAAAAATATGAGCAAAGATCCCAAGGAACCTCCTGCCATTTCTCTGGAATGCATGATGTCCTTCCCCCAGCTTGGCAGGCAGCAGGGCCCCTAACCTGCTATGTACAATGTGGATGTATTGCACAGACATACCACACACATGGGTTGCCCAGTTTTTTCATAAACCTTACTCTCAGAAGAAATGCTAAGTTTCTTTGGTTGAGATTTGGCCAAATGACTTTTGCCTTCAGAAGAGTATCAATATTTACTATAAATTATCATAGATCTGTAAATCCAGGGTCTGATACTTTCTTTGGAAAGTAAAAATTCATAAAAAATTAAGCCATTCATATTTGACTCACAGCGTTGTTACCAGGGCTCATTGCAGTGTCACGGGAGACCACGTTAAGAATTGGTATTCATATACTTGGTTCTGTTTTGCTTGTTGTTAGTTTTGCTCATTATTGTCCCATAATGGGTGAGATCATATGATATTTTTCCTTCACTGACTGGCTTATTTCACTAAGCATAATACTCTCCAGTTCCATCCATGTTGTTGCAAAGGGTACAAATTCCTTCTTTCTTTCTGCTATATAGAATTCCATTGTGTAAATGTACCAAAGTTTTTTGATCCAATCATCCACTGATGGGCACTTAGGCTGTTTCCAGCACTTGGCTATTGTAAATAGTGCTGCAACAAGCAAAACAGAACCAAATATATGAATACAATGAATAGGCCTTCAGTGGTCAGGGGGAAAGGGGTTGGAGGGAGTGGGGAGGCAGAGGCAAGAAAGGGGAGCAGCTTAGACAAGAACCTAGTATAAAGGAAACATGGACATGGACAACAGGTGGGATTGACTTTGGGGGGAATGGGTGGGTGGGGAGGGGGACAGAGGGAAGCAAAAAAGGGGATGGATGTAATACAACAATAATAAAATTAAAAACAACAGAAAAAGAATTGGTAAAAATGGCTCAGCCTGATGAGAAAACACTGACTCAATGGTTGTTAATTTACAAACGAACAAAAATACCTTACAAATAGCTGTAGCTATACTCAAAGTAATAGATTTTATTACATTTAAGACTTTAAATTAGGTTCTAAAATGTCAAAAGTCAAAACTTGCTCCACAAGTCTTTGTATAAATGGCTCAAGAGATTGGCAGGTTAGCAAATTTCCACAGATTAGCCAGAGAGAAAAAAATAAAAGAGCACCATTCAGGAAAAGAAAAACTGACACTTGGGATAAAATTGTCCTTCAGAAAGACTAGAAATTTTAGCATCGTTTCTTCCTCAGCTCTTTCAGTTCTTATAGTAGAAAATTATAGGAGTCCAAGTATGTGTATAGTCACATACGTTTGTCAGTGACATTTACTGGGCCTGTCCTCTGTGCTGAAGTGGGAACTGACATGTTGGGAGAGATTCAAAAGAACTTCGAGATCAGATGTTCCTCTCAAACTGCATATGAAAAGGAATGAAAAACATCATCACAGAATAATTTGCAAGAGTATATGAATAGAGTAAAATCTCTAGGTACATAATTATTGAGGGCTTATTGAGTAGAGGAATTAAGAGAACTGGGCCAAGTTAATCAGAGAATGTTCTTATGAAGTGATTTTGAAGCCAGACTTGAGAGGTGAGTGAGAATTTAATGGATCACTATGAGCAAGTACACTCCTCATTGTTTGCCCATCCCTGCTTGAGGATAGGTGTAATTTGGCCTTGCACATACAGCCAGTGTTACTTGTGTTGGTTAATGGTCTGATTGAAGGCAGATGGCATTATACTGCAGATGGCTGATGAAGTATCTGCAGTATAATGGGAACAGGGTGATATTCTATGATCCTTCTCTTTGAAAGCCAAATTCAAGCTAACTGCAGATCACATGGGTATGCAGATCCTTCTTAAGAAGAGGCAGGCAATTGAGGGCAGGATGGCATGTTGTACATTTTGAAACATAAGAGTTGCTTAAGAGCAAACTTGGGGGCACCAGGAAAGGAAGAAAGGCTCTTCAGTGGGGAGGGGTAGAAATCCAGGTGTTCTCTACAAGGTGGGATGGAAGGATATTGCCCATGCCTGCTTCTACTCAGATAAGATGGTCACTGGTAAGGAGCAGGGATCAAGTGGGGATGCTGGGGTTAGAAAGAGCCATGGGGTCAGGCAAATATGGTAGGGTATAGCAAGTGCTGTGATAGGAGGGAGCGAGAACACCATGGGGACCCAGCGGCATATTCTGCATGGTGTGTGTGTGAAGACTTCACAGACTTGATGAGTGACGCTTGACTGTGCAGTCTTTCTAGGTAGAGAAAACAAGGTGGGCATTTCACGCACTGGAACAAGCTGGTTAGAAAATATGGAAGTGTGGAAGGGGTTGTGTGACCATAAAGGCTGAATCTGCACCTTGGAGGGAAGACCCCTTCCTTCTGGGTGGGGGCAAGAGAAAGAAGAATGCTCAGCTCCCAGACTTGTTAAAGCCAAGCGATATAATGAATCCAACTTGCAATTTGTTAGGAACTCCCCCTGGCAGGAGAGCATGTTGGATGGATGTGGCATCAGCAGGATCCAAACTGTGGCAAACAACTGGCCCTTCCACAAATCAACTGTAAGGAAAAGAAAATGGTTAAGGGGCTATTTGCAGGCTTAATGAGACATAATATACATATTATACATATATGCATAACAGTTCAAATTAATCTATAGTTTTTATCACTTGGGCAAAAACTATAAATGAACACAAGTAGGATTTCTATAAACCTCAGGATGGTAATTACTTTGGGGAAAAAGGAAGGGCTATGACTAGGGCACATGAAGGGGCTTTTTGGCAAAATCCTACTTATTGACTTGAATGATAGTTAGAAGGGTGTTTGCCTTGATACTTCATAAAGCTATACATTTGTTTAATGAGGTTTTCTGTATTTCTATATAAAAAGTTTTAATATCTGGATGATCGTTATGAGAATATTTGCCTCAATTATTTAAGATATGCATTTATTTAATGAGAGTTTATTTCTATATAAGAAGTTTTAAAAATAAGATACTTAGTGACACTCTTCTAAGTGTGAACTGACTTTCATGCAGAGATGGGCATTACATGTAGAAGAGATCTTGCTGGAGCCAATGCATCTAATGCGTATGTCTCTGTCCTTTTTAGCCAAGCACCGTTACCATACTGTTGTCTGGGTCTATGTGTTAGTCATATATAAAGATTTTTTGGCTTTGTCTCTTCACCTTCTTTCATTCAGTTTCTTAACCCTTCTCCCGCCTCTGATAGTTGTCAGTCTGTTCCATGTATCCGTGCCTTTGTCTTTTTCTGACTAGCTTATTTTACTTAGCATAATACTCTACCGATGCATTCATACTTTAATAAAAGCTAAGATTTTCTCTCCTTCTCCTCCTCCTTTTCCTCCTCTTTCTTCTTCTTTTCTTCCTCCTTCTTCTTTATGGCCAAGTAGTATTCTATTGTGTATATGTACCACACATTTTTATCCACTCATCAACTGATGGACACTTGGGCTGTTTCTAGATGTTGGCTATTATAAACAATGCTGCCAGCACATCTTAATTGAGCCAAAGTGACAATGACAGAAAAGACCAAGCACATTAAAGCAGAGATTAGCTCAGAGCTCTGCCTAGTGAATCATCCAGCTTCCTCATTTGTCTTTTCAAAAGTAGCAACTTGTATTTAAAAAAAAAGTGATAAGCAATACCTCAGGTTCCCTTGGCCAAAAAGTCTCAGATTTTTTCATCCTTGTTAGGTTGTAATTTTAGGAAATTTGGCTTAAAGCCTATTTATTAACTCTTCAGTTTGCCTAAGATGAGGATCAAGGGTGTAGGGCAGAAAAAAAAAAAAAAGCAAAGGCACCGGCCTGTGAACCCAAAGGTCACTGGTTCGATTCCCCAGCCAGGGCACATAACAAGGTTGCAAGCCAGATATCCAGCCAGGTCTGTGGCTGGAGGCAGGTGAAGGGCAACCATACATGGATTCTTCTTTCCCTCTCTGCCTCTCTCCCATCCCCTCTCTCTGGAAATAATAAATAAAATCTTAAAAAAAAAATAGGTATATAAAGACCCCAGGCATTTCTCTCTCAGCAATAAATCTCTGTATGGTGCAGATCTAGTGTTGACTTTCAGACCACATCTCCTAGTTCCTCAAATAGTCACGCATATTTGTTCTGTAGTAAGAAGTTAAGTATCTCAAACCATGGAGTCTGGTGCTGAATGTTCATGAGAACAGTCAGACCTTGAGCAGAAATAATAATAAAGCAGTAAGTAATGTGGTTAAACAAATATGTTCCCAATTCCCTTTGTCTCCTTCAAACAGCTAACGCATATGTCTCTGTCCTTATTAGCCAAGCGCTTTGCTTTTCTCTCTGCCCTTCCCTTGGCACGGAAGGAAAGGAGCAGCTTGTCTTGAAGAGGGCTTTCCCATAAAGAAGGCTGTCAGACTCTCTTAAATACAAACAAGTAAAAGTAACTAAGGACTATTTACATGCGTGTGATGCTTTTGATGCTGGTCCCTGTAGTAATTCTGGCTTGCTCATTTTAATCAGTAAGGTTTGGACCTTGCTGTCCTTGTATGTACAATATATTAACTCCTCACACAAAGGCAGGAGGATACGATGTGAATAGCAAATCGAAGATCAGATGCTTCCGGTCAACAGAGCCTTCACAGAGAACACCGTTCAATGTCGTAGCCAAGGTCAATTGAAACTGTAATACCACTTGACAGAGGGAGAAGAAGAGCCTTCAAAGTTCGAAGGGGATTAGCCATCAAGAGTTAACCGGCATGTGTTAACTATTTTTATAAAAGAAAGCTTACTTTGAATGGTTCTCATGTTGAATTCTTGTGTGGAAATTGTGGAAATTCTTGCGTGGAAATTTCTACTACCCTTTTGGAATGAATGGGCCATTCCAAGTACCCAAGCATTCAGTATAGCTAGAAATTCATCTGGTTAAGTACAAAATATTTTAAAAATCATGTCGAATTACAAACTTTCCAGAAAATGTTTTGCATGTTCCCCTGAATGTCCAATAGAAAGACTCCAGACTTTGGAGGACTAGAGAGCCAAAATACCCACAGCCCTGATTACTAATTGAGTGCCCTTATTTATTATCCTTAACCTGTAAAATGGGCATAATTGTGCTATATAGTAAGTCTTGGTTAATTGTTCCAAACAGTGAGTACTCCTCACTGTTACCTTCTCTTAGGCCACCAGCCTATTCCAATCTTCCATATGTTAGACATGGTCTGAGAAAATACCAATACCTGGAAGGATCACAGAAAGGCTAAAAGGATACACTTGACTAAATTGGAGGATCCCTGGCCTAAGAGGTCCTAGTGGGAACCAGGGGAGTTTGGGGAGGGCTGGCTCTGAGGGCTCAGTAGGCAACACTCTGTGATGTGATTGAGAAGGTTCTCCCAGCCCCACTTTTTCCAACTACCTAATAATCAGGATGCCTCCTTCAAAGTCAGACGCTAATTCTTTAGAAATTTTCTCTTAAACAGGATCTTGGAGGATGTGGCAGATGCCACACATATTTCCCTTTGAAGAAGGTCTCACTGCCCTGTTTCAAGGAGTGTAATTAGTTGTAGACTAATTACTGGGGCTCCCCCCCTCGGTTCTTGCCCTGCTTGCAAGAGAAGAATTCAGGCAAGAGACAAATACATATAGTGGAAATAAAATAGCAAGTTTATTTATGAAACACACGCAAGCACAAAATCACAGGCAGGCATCCAGCTAGTCTGAATGCCCCACTTAGAGGGAAAATAAAGTTGTTAGTAAATTTGTTCTATACAGTTGAGCACCTGGCTACAAGTGGGTATTCAGCTAATTTGAGTGCCTCACATATATTGGAAATGAAGCTACAAGTTTGTCTATATCCTTGAGTGAAAAGCTGCAAGTGGCCACCCAGCAAATCTGAGTGCGCCAACTGCTGGGTTTCAGGGATTACATACTTCAGTTAGCTTCTAGGTTCTCCCCACCCCTCCTCTCCCTTCCAGACCTTGGAATTAACGTAGAGTTTTAAAGGCTTTTTTCCCAGCTAGTGGAGATGATACATACAGAATTTCAGGGTCTCCCCTTATGCATTGTCATAGTTTTGTCTGTCATGGATTTGCTTGTGATATTTGGAATGCCTAACAATCACATCAACCTGAGCTCAGGGCTGCAGAATGAACAGGTAAGACATGTGTCCCTTTTGTTTCTAGCCTCCTGTTTTAATTTCTTAATTAGATTGTACTGGGCAGGGGTCCTGCTTAGTTTTCCTTCCAGCCACTCATCCCTAGTGGCTACCTAACATTCCCTTGGGGGCATCCTCAACTTTTGAGCCAAGATTATACACTTCCTGGGCCAATACCAGGGCAAGTGGATGGTTGTTGAGGGCATACTTTTTTCTGGGTGGTCCCCAGCCAATGACTGAGGAAGAGGATGGAGACAGGGCCTAGGGATTTCTGCCCAAGGTTGTAGTTCTCTAAAAGTAGCTTCCTATTGGGATGGCAGAGAGCCTGTCATGTCTGTATCACAGCCTGAGAATTCTCTCTACCCAATCCTGTTTCTTCCCTTTCTCTGTCACAGGTGTTACTCCCCAGTAAACGTCTCATATTCCTCTTTTCAACATCTGTCTCCTTGCTACAGAGGGAAGTCACATAGCTAGGGAAGGGAGGGACTAGCACAGATAGACTAGTGAATCAATGACCAGGTGCTATGATCTGAATGTTTGTGTCTCCCCAAAATTCATTTATTGAAATCCTCACCCTCAATGTTATGGTATTAGGAGGTAAGAGTTTTGGGAGTCTTTGCCCTTATGAATGACATTAACACTCTATAAAAGAGGCCTGAGAGAGCTACCTTGTCCCTTCTATTATGTGAGGATACCATGAGAAGTTGAAAGTCTGCAACCTGAAAGAGGGCCTTCAGCTTTTGGAAATGGTCTGTTAATTATGTAGCCCTGCCTTTCCCGTCATGGGGGTGGGGGTAGGAAGGAAGTGGTAGGACTCAGGTTGGGGTTGGCCATTGAGATTTCTCAGAATCCCTGGGTTTAGTGAATTCTCTGGGAGATCATGTAACCCAATGGGGGTGAGTGGGTATTTTCAGGGATTCTTATGGATGTTGAAGGAGAGGGTTCTCTTTCTTCTTATTGGGATTAGAAGGCGAAAGATGCTAAATCTGAAGCTACTGAGTTGGAGGTGAAAAGGGCCTGTCTGACAATAAAGCCACTGGGATAATATAATTTGAGAATACTTTAGATACATAAGAAAATGGTATTATGTACCTAACATGTGTAAAGGAGATGTAAGGACAAGTCTTAATTTGTTTCCCTGAGCTATTTTCACTTGGGTTCCTGCTATTTACTATCTACATGTAATTTGACTAATACAGTACCATTTGCCCAAATTTATCCTGATGCAAAAATGGATACTGCCTCTCAAAAACATTCAGCTGCTAATCAAAAACTAATGTGAATCCCCTGGCTGGTGGCACCAGCCAGGGCACATAACCAGGTTGCAAGCCAGGTCTGCAGCCAGGTCCGTAGCTGGAGGTTGGTGAAAGGTAACAATACATTGGTGTTTCTCTCCCTGTCTTTCTCCCTCCTCGCCCTTCTCTCTAAAAATAATGAATAAAATCTTCAAAAAATTAAAAAACTAATGTGATTCTTTTGAAAAATTAAACATCTGTTTCTAATAGGGCTGGCCTAATACCACTTACTCAACATTTCTTAACAAGAAACTAATTATAATGTTGTATGTGAATAAAAAATACCAGCTTTTCTTAGACTTGTCAAATTCCATACTATCTTATTCTGACATAGAGTTAGGATATTCTGACTGAGAAGTATCTAAGTTTTGTAAAAAGTCATGCATGAAAGAAAAATAATTAAGATATAACCATTGGGGAGAGGGAAGATGGCGACAGAGTAGAGAGCAGTGCTGATGGTGTTCTCAAGTACCAAAGCAGCTAGAGGACAGGCTAAGGAGCGTGAGACGTCTTCAGGACCCTGGGGATTGGAACGGACAGCATCTGGACACAGGGGAGCACAGCCCAGAGGCAGAGGAGGCCAGCGGGACAGTAGGTGAGGCGTTCCCGACCGACCGGCCGGCGGGCCGAGGTCGGCTCTGGGCAGGGGCGGCTCTGCCCAGAGGGGTGCGTTTGACCGGGGCCAGTTCCGGGCTCCCTGGTGACTGGAAGTCTCAGCAGTGAAGTGCGGGCGGCGAGGGCGAACGCCGTAGGGAACGCGGAATTGAACTCTTGCAGGGGAGGGACTGTGTGAGAGACTCACCCCGGCAACAGGGAGAGGAGGTTTCGCGGCGCGCGGGGCTAGAGGTGGAGGAGAAGAGTCCTGCGGGAAGCCGGAGCGGGGGAGCGGGAAGTGCACCGG
>PVIW01016013.1:0-17916 GCA_004026585.1 Noctilio leporinus | reverse complement strand
AAAAAAAAAAAAAAAAAAAAAAAAAAAAAAAAAAATTGCTATAAACAATATCTGAGATTTCACTGTCTCTGTTTTCTTCTATAATTTTTATGGTTTCAGGTCAAACCTTTGTCTTTGATCCATTTTGAATTTATTCCTGTGTGTGGTATAAGAAAGTGTCTAGTTTGATTTTTTTGTGCACATTGTTGGTCCAATTTTCCAAACATAATTTATTGAATAAACTATCTTTAACCTATTTTATGTGCTTACCTCGTCTGTTGAATATTAATTGACTAAAAAGGTTTAATTTATTTCTGAACTCTCTACTCTATCCCATTGATCTATGTGCCTGTTTTTATGCTAATATAAGGCAATTTTGATTACTATGGTCTTAAAATACAGTTTGATATTAGGTAATGTGATTTCTCCAACTCTGTTCTCTCTCAAGATTGCTGTTGCTATGCAGGACCTTCTGTGGTTCCACATAAATTTTTGAAATATTTCTTCTAGTTTTGTGAAATATGTCATTGGAATCTTTAAAGAAACTGCATTGAATCTATATATTGTTTTAGGTAATATGGACATATTAATGATGAATTGTTTTGAGGTAGCATGTTATATGATGTTAATTCTTTCTATCCATGAACACAATTATGTGCTTCCACTTAATCTGCATCTTTTTCAATTTCTTTCCTCAGGGTCTTATAATTTATCAAGTACAGGTCTTTTACATTCTTGGTTAGGTTTATTCCTAGGTACTTTATTCTTTTTGAAGCAATTGTGAATGGGATTGTTTTCTTAATTTCTCTTTCTGTTAGTTCATTATTGACATATAAAACTGCAACTGATTTCTGGATATTAATTTTGTATACTTGTACTTTCCTGAATTCATTTATCAGCTTTAGTAGTTTCTTGGTGAACTTTTTGAGGTTCTCTATGTGTAGAATTATGTCATCTGCAAATAAAGACAGTTTTACTACTGCCTTTTCAATTTGGATGTCTTTTATTTCTTTTTCTTATCTTATTGCTGTGTCTAGGACTCCAGTACTATGTTGAATAAGAAAAGTGAAAGAGGACATCCCTGACTTGTTCCCAATCTCAAGGGGAACACTTGTAGTTTTTACCCAGAGTATGAAGCTGGCAGTGTTTGTCATATATGACCTTTATTATGTTGAAGTAGGTTCCCTCTATTCCTACTTTGCTGAGAGATTTTATCAAATGATTTGTCTGCATCTATTTATTTAACCATGTTATTTTTTTATAATTCACTTTATCTGGTAAATCATATTTATTGATTTGTGAATGTTATACCTACCTTCCATTGCCTGTATACATCTCACTTGATCATGGTGTATAATATTTTTGATGTATTGCTGTCTTCAGTTTGCTAATATTTGTTGAGGATTTTAACATCTATGTTCATCTGGGATACTGACCTATAACTTTCTTTCTTTGCAATGTCTGTATATGGTTTTGATTTAGGATGATGCTGGCCTCATAAAATAAGTGTAGGAGACTTCCCTCCTCTTAAATTTTATTAAATAGTTATGTTTGGTAAAATTCACTTGTGAAGCCATCTGGTCCAGGGCACTATTTTTGTTTGAAGTTTTTTTATTCCTGTTTCAGATTCTCTGATTCTTCCTGATTTAGTTTTGGAAGACTATATTTCTAGGACTTTATCCCTTTTTTTCCAGGTTGTCCAGTTTTTTGGCATGTAGTTGTTCATAATATTTTTTACAACCCTTTGTATTTCTTTGATGTCAGCTGTTACTTCTCTTTCATTTATGATTTTTATTCGAATCCTTTCTCTCTTGCTCTTTTTTCTTTTTTTAATTTAATTTTATTGTTGTATTACATCCATCCCCTTTTTACTCCCGTCCCCTTCCCCACCCATCCGCTCTCCGCTAAAGTCAATCCCACTTGTTGTCCATGTCCATGGTTCTTCATGCTAGTTCCTTAACTAAACTGCTCCCCTTCTTTGCCTCCTCTTTTCCTCTCCCCACTCCCTCATCCCTTCTGCCACTGAGGGTCTCTTCATTATATTCATGTATCTGGTTCTGTTTTGCTTGTTTATTTTGTTCATTATTATCCTGTAATGGGTGAGATCATGTGGTATTTGTCTTTCACTGATTGGCTTATTTCACTAAGCATTATACTCTCCAGTTCCATCCATGCTGTTGCAAAGGGTAGGAGTTCCCTCTTTTTTATTTCTGTGTAGTATTCCATTGTGTAAATGTACTGAAGTTTTTTGTTCCAATCATTCACTGATGGGCACTTAGGCTGTTTCCAGTCTTTTTTTTCTATGAGTCTGATTCAAAGTTTGTCAATCATGTTTATCTTTTCAAAGAACCAGCTCTTGAATACATTGCTTTTTGTATTGTTTTATATATATATATATATATATATATAGTTTTATATATATAAATATATATATATATTTGATTTCATTTATTTCTGCTCTGATCTTTATTATTTCCTTTTTTCTATTCACTTTGGACGTTGTTTGTTCTTAGTTCTTTTTAGTTTGAGCTTTTCCTTGTTTTTTTTTTTTTTTTTTTTTTTTTTTTTTTTTTTTTTTTTTTTTTTTTTTTTTTTTTTTTTTTTTTTTTTTTTTTTTTTTTTTTTTTTTTTTTTTTTTTTTTTTTTTTTTTTTTTTTTTTTTTTTTTTTTTTTTTTTTTTTTTTTTTTTTTTTTTTTTTTTTGAAATAGGATGTACACTGTGAATGTCCCTCAGGATTGCTGACCCAATGCCCCACAAATTTTGGATTGTTGTGTCCTCATTTTTATTTGTTTCCAGGTATATTTTGATTTCTTCTTTGTTCATTGTTCATTTATTATTTAATAGCATGTTATCCATGTTTTTGTGTGTTTTTCAGAGTTCTTGTGATTGATTTCTAGTTTCATATCATTTTGGTCAGAGAAGATGCCTGATATAATTTCAATCTTCTTAAATTTATTGAGACCTATTTTGTGTCCTAACATGTGATCTATCCTATGTGCACTTGAAAAGTATGTTATGTATATTCTGCTGCTTTGGGGTGGAATGCTCTGAAAACATCAATTAAATCCATTTGATCTAGTGTATCATTTAAGGCTGCTATCTCCTTATTGATTTTGTCTGGAAGTTCTATCCACTGAGGTCAATGGGGTGTTCAAATACCCAACTATGACTGTATTTCTATCAATCTCTCCTTTTATGTCCACCAAGATTTGCTTCACATACTTAGGTGCTCCTATGTTGGGTGTATAATTGTTTACTAGGGCCTGGCTGGTGGCACAGTGGATAAGGCGCCGGCCTGCAAACCCAAAGGTCACTGGTTCAATTCCCAGCCAGGGCACATAACCAGGTTGCAAACTAGGTCTCCAGCCAGTTCTGTAGCTGGAGGCAGGTGAAAAGCAACCATACATTAATGTTTCCCTCCCTCTCTGCCTCTCTCCCATCCCCTCTCTCTAAAAATAATAAAATCTTAAAAAAAATAAAAAAAAATAAATGTTTGCTAGGGTTATATCCTCTTATTGGAGTGTTCCCTTTATCACTATGTAGTGTCCTTTGTCTCTTACTATAGCCTTAGTCTGTAGTCTATTTTATCAGATATAAGTACGTCTACCTTAGTTTAATTTTTCCTTTTCCGTTTGCATAAAATATCTTTTTCCATCCTTTTAGTCTATGTGTATCTTTCTATCTTAGATGGGTCTCTTGGAGGCAGCATATACTGTACATGGTCTTGTTTTCTTATTCATTCAGTACCCTATGTCTTTTAGATGGAGCACTTAAGCTATTTACATTTAAAGTGATTATTGATACATATATATTTAGTACCACTTTATTGTTAGACTACTTTCTTTTTTTTTCTATTTTTCTTCTTCTTCTAAAAGAAAGCCCTTTAACATTTATCACAGTACTGGTATGGTGTTATCAATCTCTTTTAGCTTTTCTTGTCTGGGTAACTCCCTATTTCTCTTTCAATTTTAAAAGAGTCCCTTACTGGGTAAAGTAGCCTTGGTTGTAGGTCCTTGCTTTTCATCATCTTGAATTTTTCATGCCATTCCCTTCTGGCCTGAAGTGTTTCTGTTGAGAAATCAGATGTCAGTCTAATTGGTGCATTCTTGTATGTAACTACCTGCTTTTTTCTTGTGACTTTTATGATTCTCTCCTGTCTTTAAGCCTTGTTACTTTAATTGTGATGTATCTTGGTGTAGGCCTTTCAGTCCAATTTATTTGGGAGACTCTGAGCTTTCTGGACTTGTGTGTCTTTTTCCTTCACTAGAGTAAATATATTTTCTGTCACTATTTCTTCATATAGGTTCTTGATCCCTTCTTCATCCTCTTCTCCTGGTATTTCCCATGATGCAGATTTTATGCTTCATGGTATCCAAAGTGTCCCTTAAGCCCTCATTCATTTTTTTTCTTTCTTTTTTCTGTTTCTCTGTTGGGTGTTTTTTTTCTACCTTGTCTTCCAAATCACTAATTGGATCCTGTGTTTTGTCTAACTTACTGTTTATTCCAGTGTATTATATCAGATATTGCATTATTTATTTCTGACTGGTCCTTTGATATGGTTTCTATCTTTTTTGTGCTGAGTGTATCCTTATAATCATTAGTCTAAACTCTATCTGATCATTGTTTCCCTTCATTTCATCTAGTTCTCCTTCTGGAGAATTCTCTTGTTCTTTCATTTGGGGTCTGTTTGTCTCCCCATAAGGGCTGCTTCTTCTTTACATTTTCCACCTTAGTTATTAAACCAATTAGTTTTTAAACTGATCAGTACCTGAAATAATCAAGCTTTACTCATCTCCACATGGTGGAACAGAGTAATTCCTGTGGGTAGAGTTATTGCTTCCCTTCAGGTTGATGTCACTTGGAGAAGAGAGCACTGCCTGTGATAGGTGGCTTCAGTAGTGTGGGGAATGACTGAGCATAGTGATCCTGGCAGCTGGTTCTTCAGTTCTCTCCCCAGAGCCACCAACCCCAGACTCCCCTCAAATGTTTTAGTCCACTTTGTCCTGGCTCTACAGGATCCCAGGGTAAATGGCTGCAAATAAATTTTTTGTGTTGATCCTTTAAGAAAGAGGCTAAGCCTCTAGCCATCTATCCCTGAAGGATAGAAATCTTGCTGCTTTTCACAGCTAGATGTTATCTGACTTCCTTTCTGGCTCTGTTGCTGTAGGCTGGGGAGCCCAACTTGGGGTTTAGACCCCACAGTTCTCAGGGAAACCACCTGGCCATTGAAATATTCCTTCAGAATTCAGCAGCTGCCTGTGGGAGCCCAACCAGACCTCTCATACCTCTTTTGCTATCCCTACAAGTCTTGTTGTAGTAAAGTGGTTTCTTCTGTCTGTCCTTGGTTGTAAGGCTTCTCTCCAGCTAGTGTTCAGGTGGTTATTCAGGATAATTTCTCTACAATTTAGTTGTAATTCCTGATTAGTCCTAGGGGGAGGTTAATGTAGCCTCCATTTACTTCTCTACCATCTTGGATGTATGTCCAGAAATGTTTAATAAAAGGAAAGTTTAGAAATTATATACTTGCTTACACAAAAATACTGTTGAGTTTTTTGTGTATTTTTTACTGAAATAGGAAATATATACAATAAGTAGAACATACAAATGACTTCATACAAATAATGCATTATCATGCATATTTTACATTAAGTTATTCAGAGGCTACAAAATAATCTGTCTCAAATCACACAGTATTAAAAAAAAAAAAAAAAAGCTGTGCTTCACATTGCCTCCAAAACCAGGGTAGTTTTGGCATTTAGTTATAACAGAAGTAGTGATTAGAATTTTATATTTAAATTTTTAATAGTCTAGGGTCTGAAAATAGTCTTTTTATTAAACAAATGGAGGGATAAAATTACTGGGTTTATTAACAAGTTTGAGGCAAAGTGCATTAAATTATCAACACCAAGGAAAATATATCTAAAAGGCTGTTTCTTTGATTTATCATAAACATCTCCTCTTTCTAAAGCACTCTTTCATTACCCCTGGTCTTTGGGTCTGGTAATTAAACTTTTATGTAAAATGATTTCTAGACTACCTACTACTTCCCTGGGATTATTTGCACATAGGTACTGACTTCTTGGTATTGACCTATCTGATAAAATTTCAATGCTGCAGCTTAACCAGACTGGTGTACTCTAGTTTTATGTAAAGATACAAACAGTATGCTGATATTTGATAACTTTAGCTTCAATTTACTAGCCAAAGAGGATGAAGACTACATTATGAAATTAAAAAAAAAACTTTTTATTAAGATTTTTTATTCATTATTTTTAGAAAGAAGGGCAGGGATGGAGGAAGAAAGGCAGAGAACCTTCAACGTATGGTTGCCTTTCACCTCCAGCTACAGACCTGGCTGGAGACGTGACTTGCAACCCGGTTATGTGCCCTGACTGGGAATCGAACCAGGAACCTTCGGGTTCACAGGAGAAATTTTAATTTAGGAAATCTCTCACATTCAAAACAAAACTTCACAAGAATTTACCAAGATGACTATAAAGAAGTTATGTTACATATAAGAGCAAAAGTAGGTTTACAGTTGCGAGTACACAAAATATATTTTATTCTTTAAGTATATTTTATTACTTATGCTATTACAGTTGTCCCTATTTTTCTCCCTTTGCCCCCCTCTACCCAGTACCCCCATCCCTTCAGCAATCACCTCTACCTTATCCATGGGTCATGCATAAAAGTTCTTTGGCTTCTCCATTTCCTATATTATTCTTAATATCCCCCTATTTTTTTCTCTACCAATTATGGTTCTTAATCTCTGCATCATTATTCTTATATTATTAATTACTGTATTATTTTCTATGTAAACACCTGTAAATTTACCTTTACCTCAACCTGTCTATACCTGGTCCCACACAAATACTGCTGCCTACCCTCTAACACTAATTTGAATATTAAAACCCACTTTGAGCCCTGGCTGGTAGCACAGTGGATAAGGCGCTGGTCTGCGAACCCAAAGGTCGCAGGTTTGATTCCCCAGCCAGGGCACATAACCAGGTTGCAAACCAGGTCTCCAGTCAGGTCTGTGGCTGGAGGCAGGTGAAACGCAACCATACATTGATGTCTCTCTCCCTCGATGCCTCTCTCCCTTCCCCTCTTTCTAAAAATAATGAAATAAAATCTTTAAAAAAAAAAAAACCCACTTTGGGTTATATTAGTTGAATTTTACCCAACATTGTATTCTGGTACTTGATTATTTGCCACTATCGTTATTTCATGTTGTACTCATAAAATAATTCACCATTTTCAGTGTCTGTCTACAATTTTTCTAGCCTCTTTCTGCTCCAGTTTTCAGAGAGATATTCCAAATGCAGATGTATTGCCCTATGTGTGGGAAAAGCTGTCCCACCCATGCTCCTGTGCTCACTCTGCAGACACTTGGCCGTTAGTAGTTTGAGACCATTTTTGGTGGATTTAAGTGTTATATTCAAGCCAATTAGTTACTTACACATTTTGTCTTTGTGCTCTTCCCCATATGTATATTATAGAGAATTTAGATGGTGGAGAAAAGGCCAGAGGACACTGTTGGTAATTATTTTCTTCAACAAGGTGGAATTTTAAAATGAGAAATTCTAATAGTGTTTTTAGCATTCCCAAATTTTAAGATTACAGATTCATAATAGTGAATATGCTAGGGACTGTTTTTAAATAAAATAGAGTATTTACATGCTATAAAAATTCTATGTTCACTATTTGAATTTGCTTTGCAGCTTACTTAATGCTGGCTGAAAATCAAGCAGGTAATGAAAGCTACATTTTGAACATGTATTCCAAGAGGCAATGTAGTGGAGACTCTAATAAGGCCAGTTACTTATAAAAGCCCATTTATCTGATATACTCTGACTCCATAGAACTGTCATGGAGTCTAACAGTGCTCCAATATAACTTCTTCAATGCTGCTTTATATATCCAACTGAAAACTTTTAGAGTCTAGACACTAAGTCCTAACAGAAGCAAAAATGGAAGTATGGTCTATGAGGTATCACAGTTATTACTCTCTCTATACAAAACACCTAGAACACATTAAGATGTTTGGCATTGCCTCTTAGCTAGATAACTTTCCCTAATCATAGACTATGAGAGCTGAGACAAACTTGGAAGAAAATGAGTTTATCACCTCATTTTCTACTTCAGAATAGTGAAGGGAGGGCTGCTCAGGGGAATCAGCATTTATCAAATACATAGGCATGTGGATCTGGGTACTTCCAACTTCACTTCATCTCTCACAGTCACAGGTAGGTAGCATTAACTTCCATTTTACAGCTAAGGAAATGCAGGCATACTTGGATTGCCCCCAAATAAATACACCAGTGGGAAAGAGGGAAAATCAAACCTAAAATCAACACTCCTTCCTCAGGGTCATGATTCACAAGGTATAGTCCAGGGATCAACAGCAGAGACATTATCAGGAGACCTGTTAGAAATGTAAGTAGATCAAAAAACTTTGGTGCATTTATATAATGGAATACTACATAGTAGAAAGAAAGAAGGAACTCCTGCCTTTTGTGACAGCATAGACAGAACTAGAGAGTATTATGCTTAGTGAAATGAGCCAGGCAGTGAAAGACAAATACCATATGATTTCACCTAATACAGGACACTAATGAACAAAACAAATAAGCAAAATAGAACCAAAGGCATGGAAACAAGGAACAGACTGACAGTGACCCAGAGGGGAAAGAGGAGAACGAGAAAGAAGCAAAGAAGTAGAAGAGTTTAGTCAAGGAACTAGAATAAATGAATGACCCATGGACATGGACCACATGTGGGGATTGACTGTGGGAGAGCGGATAGGGAAGGTGGGGTAGGGGAGAGCAGTGGGAGGAAAATGGGATAAATGTAATACAACAATAATACATTTTTTAAAAAAGAAAGGTAACTTTTCAGGCCTTCCCCAGACCCACTGAATTAGAAGCTCTGTGTGGGGCCTAGCATGCCTCCTAGAACATTGATGTACACTCAAATTTGAGAGCCACTGCCAATATTGAGCATGTTGGCTCTCTGAAACTTTACCTGGAGTGTGTATATTAAAATATAAATACTTTTACATTTAAGCTACTGCAAAAGTCAAAAGAACTTAAGTGTATTATTGGGTTGGCCAAAAAGCTTGTCATGCTTTTTTCAGTAAAAGTCCCATTTTTCATTTTCACCAAATAACTAATGATTTGGATATTTTGAGTATGTCAGCTATTTCCTGCTATTGGCTTTTAGTGGGTAGAGTCCAGGGGTGCTGCTCAACATCATCCAATGTATAAGTTAGCCCCACAGCAAAGAGTTATTTGGCTAAAATACCAGTAGTACCAAGAAACTTTTGACACATTCAATCAGTCACAGAATCTTCTGCATACATTGCACAAATCTATTTTTTTTTTTTTACATTTCAGTTGTGTTTTTACCTTTCTTGAAGTAATAAAGCATAATAGATAAAAAAAAATGTTGCATATTTTCTTCTATATTCAATATTAAAAATGGCTGCACAAAAATTCACCAATTTCGATGTTTTTAAATGCACATGGATATGACAGCTGTCAAAATACAGTGTAACAAAATTGTTTTAAATAAAGTGAAGACAACTAAGCACAACTAGAGCTGGTAAAAGCGTAATAGTCTTTTTTGCCAACCCAATATTTATACCAGAATAATTAACACAAAGATATCCTTCAACAAAATTTTACTTTGGATGTTATATGGTTTAACTGATTGACAGTGAATTTTTTTCATAAGAAAAGAAAATGTGAAAGCTATTCTGAATAAGCAAATACTGGTAATAAGATTACAAAGAACTATTTTCATATTGTATCAACAATAAGACTCTTGAAAAAGAAATCTGCAAACCTCGAACCATGCAAGGACCCATTGAAATTAACAAATACTCTTCTTGCCTGACTGATTTTATTACTACTTGTTATAATTACAACTACGTATAGGGAAACCAAGTAGAGAAATGTTAAATGCTTAGACTACAAGGATCTAACAAGAAAAAAGGAAAAGGAGTCATGGACTTGGATAACAACAGTGTGATGATTGCAAGAGGAGGGATATAAGTGGCATAAGTGGTAATGGAAAAAATACTATAAAAATAAGTTAAAATAAAACAAAGTTAATAAAAGTTGTTAAAAATAAATCACATGAAAATTAAATTTAAAACTAAAAATTTCATAAAGTCCCTTGTTAAAAGTCAGCTTGGAAGTTTTATTTTAAAAGTTCCAATATGGAAATCTTTCTTTCACAAGTTTAAAATATCAAAAAATATCAGATATATCTTCATCTGATTTGTCTCCACCTCAAATCCCCATCTCAAAAATAAATTCAAAATGTCCTCATTGGATATTTTTGTATCTCAATTAGCATTTTAGCAAATATGCCTAACCAGAGAATACTAATTCCATTTTGTATGTAATTTTCCTTAAATATATGTCGATGGTTTTATTTGACATTCTAATAGTTAATGTATATTGTGAAAAGAAAATTTTATCGGAAACCATTGTTTTTTAAATGCAATGGTCTTAAAATGATGATTAATTTTAAGATACATAAACTAAAACTTTTTAGATATTAGAATGAAAATAAGATAATCTAATGAGTTAAAGTTAAAATAGATTTCAATTACCGTATAATCTTTATGTGCAATGGCAAAACAAAAAAGCTTCATGTTAATACAACAGTAAATTCCCAAAGTCATTATTTGTTTCTAATTTATAACAAACTCATCCTCTGCAGTTAGTTGATGACAGACTCTTAAGACTTAAAGGGAAATTTCCTATATACATACAGTTCACAAACTAAGAAACACTGTATTCTTAAGTTTTGTACAGAAAGATGGATGAGGCTGACACTTAAAAAAAAAACAAAAACAAAACCCAGAGGCCCTGGATGGTGTGGCTCAGTGGATTGAGTGACGGCCTGTAAACCAAAGGGTTGCCAGTTCAATTCCCAGTCAGGGTGCGTGTCTGGATTGTTGGCCAGGTTACCAGTTGAGGGCACATGAGAGGCAATCACACATTAATGTGGCTCCCTCTCTTTCTTCCTCCTTTCCCCTTTCTCTAAAAATAAATAAATAAAATCTTAAATTAAAAAAAAAGGAAATGTGGGTCTAACTACATTGTAACATGAGTTTCATTGTAACTCATGTAAAAATGTATTGTATAGAATTTTTGGCACTTAACATATTAAAATATAACTCAAACTTCAGCTTCTGTAGACTGAGAAGCTCATATATGCCATGTCAACATTAAAAAGATCAGCACACAATATGTTAGCTATGTAAGTTAAATCTGCAGATGATAGAGGTAATATTCATCTTTTTGCTATTAACTTTTCCTAAAATATTATTTAGTATAGAGTGCCTCAAGAGGAGAGAGAAATCAAGATTAACTGAAAATGCTTAGAATAAATCTGCTATTATGATTACGGAAAAAAAATATTTCTAATACCTAGTTTATCCTCTCTAAGATGTTTTGTTTCTTCAACCAGCGCATAGAAAATTAGTGCTACAGACATTCCTATAGTGCATTATGGAAAACCCTGGCTTCTACTGAAGTCATAACTTGCAACCCCAAATTGGCTCTGCATGATTGACTGCAAAGGAAACATTAACACTCTTCCTGAAATAAGACTTCATACCTTTGAGAATGTGAAGATTTAATCTGTGAGTTCACATCTATAGCAACAATGAACTTTATTCATCAGCTGCCAGAGGGTAAACTGGTTTAACAGAGAATTAAGTCAGACTATAGCCAACACTTCAGGACTTTTTTAATCAAAATTTATTTAAAGAACTAAGTATAGGTGCATTACATACATCTAAAGGTCCTTTCTAAGCTCCAAAGAACATTCATCTAAGGAAGTTTAAGGCTGCCTCATCTTTCACTTTGGTTTTAGTAGATTCAGGTGATCTTGTAACAGAAAGTCTTTCTGACAAAACAGACTTCCTTCAATCAAAGTCATAATTTGAAACATTGCATGATAATGGAATTTAAGTGATGTATGGGAAGAAAAGTAGAAGACTGCAGTGAGGTATTAGAAATCCCTATTTGTGTCTTTAGATTCAGAAAAACATAAATATCAGCCAAGAATTATTGGTGGCACCAAATATGAGAACAATTGTGTCTTTAAGTACAATGTTATAAACAATCTTGTAAATTAACATAATATAAAAGTTCTTAAGCCAAGCTGGCAGATGGTTAAACGTCATTTTAGACTCATGGTACCACCAAGCATTTTTAAGAAGGGCAATAAGACATACCGGAGCTAAGCATAGAAAAAGGAATTACAAAAAAAATGATTTATTAAGAAAATTTGAAGAGAAATTAATTACTCTCACAAGACTGGAAAAGGAAATTGGTCTGA
This sequence comes from Noctilio leporinus, assembly GCA_004026585.1. Taxonomy (NCBI): domain Eukaryota; kingdom Metazoa; phylum Chordata; class Mammalia; order Chiroptera; family Noctilionidae; genus Noctilio; species Noctilio leporinus. The sequence continues at coordinate 5,576 of PVIW01016013.1, read as the reverse complement.
TTAATCAGAAGCCTGGATGAATTCTGAGACATACTAGGCCTGTCTGGAAAAAGTTCAGCCATTGTTACCATAAGAACGATTTGCAAGATATCGATGGAACCTGGCAGCTAAGTAGAGTAAACTGGAATGTGCATGCCTGAACAATGATGACCACTGCATTAGTCAGTGGAGGGCGGTAAATGCCGTTGAGTGAATTATGTGGCCATCACATTAAACAATGATTGAGCAAGTAGAATAAATCTGCCTCAAATTTTACATTTAGCTTGAACCTTCTCCACAGAAACTATTTGGATGATTCAGAAGGCCCCAGCTATAGGCAACTGTGGATTGGCAGCTTCATCATGACAACATGCCTGCTCATATGTCATGTCTCATGCAGATTTTTGGTGAAACATCAAATCACCCAGGTAACTCAGTCCCCTTACAGCCCAGATTTGGTGCCCAGTGACCTCTGGCTTTTACCAAAAGTAAAATTACCTTTGAAAGGAAAGAGATTTCAGACCATTAACGAGATTCAGGAAAATACTATGGGGCAGCTGATGATAAGTGGGAGAATTATGTGAGGTCCCAAGGTGCCCACTTTGAAGGGGACTGGAGCATCATTGTCCTGTGTACAATGTTTCTTATATCTTCTTCAGTAAATGTCTCTATTTCATATTACATGGCTGGATACCTCCTGGATATACCTGGTATGTTCATCCTGATGTCTACAATGAATAGAATCCTGAAGCAGCTGTACAATAAGAATATACATATAAGATCTAAATTTAAGAGTTAAAATTAGTAGTATTTTATATTTAAGTTTGGTAGAGGAAAAATTCAAATGTAATTATTTTTGAAATCACTGAACTATATTTATTTTAAATATTTTATTTATTATTTCTCGAGAGAGGGGAAGGGAGAGAGGCAGAGAGGGAGAGAAACATCAATGTATGGTTGCCCTTTGCCTGCCTCCAGCTACAGACCAGGCTGGAGACCTGGCTTGCAACCTGGTTATGTGCCTTGGCTCAGAATCGAACCAGCAACCTTTGGGTTCACAGGCTGGTGCCCTATCCACTATGCCACCAGCCAGGGCCTAATTTTTATTTTTTAAAAAATGTTTTTCTTTATTTGATTTTAGAGCAAGAGGAAGGGGGGAGGGTTGGGAGGGGGGAGAAAGAGAGTGATAGAGAGAGAAACAGAAATAGAAATGCTTTGATGTTCCACTTATTTATGCATTCATTGGTTGATTTTGTATGTGCCCTGACCAAGGATTGAACTCAAACTTGGGAGTACTGGGATAATGCTCTAAGAACCTTCTACCTGACCAAGCTACCAGGTCAGGGCTCAAATGTAATATTTAAAGCAGAATTTCTTCTTCCCTTTCTTCTTTGGTATTTTACCCATTAAAAAATAACTAGAATTATTAAAGCAGGGGAGTATCCATTTCTGTATTAATTCAGCACAGTTATATGTGAAAGGATTCAGAAACCAAATGACAGATCTATAATACACAAATATATATAAACATTTTATTTTAATAATACTCTTTATCACTTCAATTTAAATCATTCCATTATGAAAATGTCTTAATTGAAGAGAGAATATTTCTTCAAAACTCTAAATTAAGCAGAGCTTTGTCAATTAAATTTACAGCAATACTTCCTTTAGAAATACATGATTCTTCATTTTACAATATTTCCCCTTTAAAAATTTGTCATGGTTTGTCACAGATTAAAATACAAGGCACCTAATGCTATGAAAAGATAATACAGTATATGTCATATAAGTGAACCACATCTTTTCCTAAATATTCTTTCTGAAGTCCAACCAAATCTGCATGAATACACTTTTACATAAATTAAAGATTTTTTGTGTTAATTTTCAATTTCTACAAAATCAAAATATAATCTATACCTATTATAGGTATCTTAACTTAGCATTTTACCTGTAAGAAATACACTGTTCTATATACTAAATGATTTCTTGAAAACATTTTCATAATATAGTCCAGCTTTTAACAAATAATATATGAGGATAGTTTCCAAAACATTAGGATTTTTCTATCCCTTGATTAGTTCAAATTATTTCATCAGCTGAATTCCTTGAAATGTGTAAGGCAGGTTGGTTCTTTAGATGGGCTTTGGACTGAAACTTTCTATAACTATAGTGATATATACACAGCTACATAGCAAAGTACTTCATTGTGAAAATGAAGAGAACCGATATGAGGAAAATACATTTTAGAGTTCCAAAGAACTGAAACTGTTATTTTTCAGACTAGGCACTGAAACATTTTTCTCCAAAAACTTGCCAGAGATTGTCTTCTCCCCACTACATAATGTTCCACTGTCAAGCTGAAAATAAAACAAACACAAAAATCATCATTAGATAACAACTGTCACAGCTTTACTTTTCCATAATTTGTATTTTAAAAAGAAAAGTATCTTAACATTGAAATATATATCAAATATAGTATACAGCCACACAAACTATATATAATTGGATATTTGAACTTGAGGTGAGTACTGAGAACTCATGAAAGTGAGTTCTATAGCCATGTCAAAGGATTACAACCAATACTAAAGACCATGTAGTAAGTTTATCATGCTCTATTTCATAATTACCCCCATTGAGACAGACACCTGACCAATCTGTCCTGCTTTATTGTAGTCCACTTTCTTTAGTCTTTACTCTCTACACTGCAACCAGCTCTCACTTCCAAAAACATTGGAACTTTGCCGGTGTGGGGAGCAACTATGAGTGTGAGTATGAGAGTAAAGCACAACATACTAAGGAGGGAAAATACTTAAGTGATAACAATAAAAAGCTTTAAAAGAATAACTTTTCCTTCTAATTTAAAGGTGTCAAGTAAACAAATTTAGTTCTATTCTTTCCCTAAAACCTCAGTAAAAAGGCAATAAAGGGATTTTTAAAAAAGAAATAAACCACATAGACAAAAAGAAGAGCAGAGAAAGGAAAGTAGCAGCTAACTCTTAGTGATGAAGAAATATGAGCAGATGTCTCTCTAAAGTGAAGAGTCAACTGAAAACAAGCAGATGTTATAAATTTTATAGAAAAAGCAGTTAGACACTCAGATGCCTCCTATTATTTTCACAGAAGGTGCCTCTGCTCGGTCCCAAGAGAAAATTTGAGGTTTATTCCCTAAAAAATATAGTAACTGAGGGTCTCTGGATTGGGGAAGTAAGTACAACCCTATATCCTCAGGTGAAAGTAACATTGGTAGAGTCATAACCATGTAAATACTGATTATAGTTCTATCCAAAATTATGCAATACCTATACTGGACTAATGAGGAGGAAGGATGATACATGTTTGGGAAACAGGCAAGTACAGTGTGAGCAAAAGACCGGGACACTTGAAAGTAATTTATCTTCACTTTACCATAGTGGGAAAACCAACTCAGTGTGCCTAAAACTGAGAAATCAAGAAATAGAAAATAAAAGCATGGTACTTAAGAGTGTTGGGGAGAAAATAGCAAAAGACTCCCCTAAGAGATTAAAGTGACTCCTGAGAAGGGGAAAAGAGTGAAAGCAGCACGGATGGTGCACATCAGGAGTAGCTGCTTTGTATAAGGAATCTTGTAGAACTCTGAACTATGGGCATGTATAACCATCATAGCAAAAGGAAAGATGACCAATCCCAGAAAAACACAAAACCAAGACAATTAGCTTTAGTTTAGATGCAAATTTACCATGAGGCATTTATTTTACTGAAGCTTCAAGGTCAGTGCAATTGCAAGGAGCTGACAGGAGTCCTTCAATGTTCTAGGTGGGGAGGGGACCCTAATTGCAATCAGGAAACATTTCTATTTAAATTGCCTAAAGTTATCTCAGAAGAGAGGGGCCTGAATCTCCAGACTTTCACTAATTTATTGGGATCTCTCATTCTAAATAAATATCCACTTTTGTACCTGCCAAGTATATGTCAGATATATTTCAAGCATTCACTCAGTGAAACATAAAATACTGTATACTTTCTGTCATGTAAAAAATATACAAGGTGAGAGAGAAGAAGGCGACAGAGAGCAGTGCTGACGGTGTTCTCGAGTACCAAAGCAGCTAGAGGACAAGATAGGGAGCGTGAGACATCTTCAGAATCCTAGGAATTGGAGCGGGCAGCATCTGGACACAGGGGAGCACAGCCCAGAGGCGGAGGAGGCCAGCAGGACAGTAGGTGAGGCGTTCCCGACCAGCTGGCCAGGGGGCCAAGGTCGGCTCTGGGCAGGGGCAGCTCTGCCCAGAGGGGCACGTTTGACTGAGGCAGCTCCGGGCTCCCTGGAGACTGGAAGTCTCAACAGTGAAGTGCGGCGGCGAGGGCAAACACCTTAGGGAACGCTGAACTGAACTCTTGCAGGGGAGGGACTGTGTGAGAGACTCACTCCAGCAACAGGGAGAAGAAGCTCCTGACAGGGCTAGAGGCGGAGGAGAAGAGTCCTGCGGGAAGCCGGAGTGGGGGAGCGGGAAGTGCACCAGCGGGGCAGCGAGAGGGCCAAAAACAGTGCTGCTGGGCCACCAGGGAAACAGCAGCTAGAAGCCCCTGTGAGGGGGGAGGCCCAGCCCTGCGCAACCACACAGGCCCCCAGGCTCCGCGGAAACTCCAAACAGCGAGCCTGCGAGCCGGGAACTAGTAGTGGGGGCAACTGACCTGCCATTGCAGGAGCCTGGGAGGGGCTCATCACAGAGGCTGCCTAAAGGACTTCTTGGAGAGCTGGTTAGTTTGGAGGAGTGGTGCCCGCCCCAGAAGGGCGGGACAGTGTAGGCGGACCCCGGACAGTGTTGACAGACAGGGGTGGCCTCCTCCCAGAACTGCAGGGGCGGGGCCAGTCAGCACAGGGACCAGCAAAGTTGCGGGCTGCCCTGCAGGGGTGCTGGGTGCTCGACCTGGGCAGGAACCTCCACCAGGAGTGGGAAGGGGCTCCCTGCTGGCTCCAGAATACCAGCAGTCCTAACACCCAGCCAGGCTGCAGAAGGCCCAGCCTACCTGGGGGCGGACACTCAGAATCTGCCCTGAATGTGACAATCAGAGGCCCTGCCACATGCTAAGACCAGCTAGAATATAGACTATAGACTGTAAAGTCCTGACCAAGAAAAAGAGGCAGCCTCAGGAAAGGGATTGCTGCTAATCTCAAGCACCTGAGTTATACCGAGAGCAATATGAACTGTTAAGCCCCAACATATCCTTTGCAAAAGTTACTTCTCACATATTCTTAATCCCCCCCATACCTTAATCCACCTAAATTCCCAAGACTCTCCCCCTACTCTCAAATTAAAGTCTACTCACTCTGTGGCTATAACGCATTCCCAGTCCTCAATGTAAGTATTCCTCCCTTCCCCAGCCACCTAAACTTTTTATTCTTTTCTTCCTTCCTCTTTTTTTAAAAATTTTTTCTTTTCCTTTTCTTCCTGGTAAAGTCCACAGGTTCTGGTCCCACCTGGACCAATCACAAATCATAAAGGGGGAACAGACACCTAAAATCTTTATTAATATTGATTTCTCTTTGTCTTGTGACATTCTCCCACTATTTTTTTCTTTCTCTCTCTCTCCCCCTCCTTCCCTCCCTCCCTCTGTCTCCC
>PVIW01016012.1:0-17896 GCA_004026585.1 Noctilio leporinus | reverse complement strand
TGGGGTTTCCTTAAAAAACTAAAAATGGAACTGCCTTTTGATCCAGCAATTCCACTACTTGGACTATACCCAAAGAATCCTGAAACACCAATTCATAAGAACCTATGTACACCTATGTTCATAGAAGCACTATTTACAATAGCCAAGTGCTGGAAACAGCCTAAGTGCCCATCAGTGGATGATTGGATCAAAAAACTTTGGTACATTTACACAATGGAATTCTATGTAGCAGGAAGAAAGAAGGAACTTGTACCCTTTGCAACAACATGGATGGAACTGGAGAGTATTATGCTTAGTGAAATAAGCCAGTCAGTGAAGGACAAATATCATATGATCTCACCCATTACAGGACAATAGTGAGCAAAACTAACAACAAGCAAGAACCAAGTATATGAATACAAGGAATAGGCCTTCAGTGGTCAGGGGGAACGGGGTTGGGGGGAGGGGGATGGCAGAGGCAAAGAAGGGGAGCAGCTTAGACAAGAACCTAGTATAAAGGAACCATGGACATGGACAACAGGTGGGATTGACTTTGGGGGTAATGGGTGGGTGGGGAGGGGGACAGAGGGGAGCAAAAAGGGGATGGATGTAATACAACAACAATAAAATAAAAATAAATAAAGAAAGAAAGAAAAAGTAGTTCACCTCTACGAGACAGAAGGTCACACCACAAACATGGAAAATCAAAAAAGCCCAATCTAAAAAGTAAAAGCAAACAGGAAGAGACACCAAAAAATGGGGAAAAGAGAAACGTTCCATCACCAAAAGGAAAGGCAATATCTCCAGAGAGATTGATAAACAAAACAGAGTCAAGCAAACTAACAGATAAAGAATTCAAAATAATGATAGACAAGCTTAATGAGCTTAGCAAGCTAAAAGAAAACTGCAAACAACTTCAGGGGACCTATAAAGAACTCTGAGGAAACTACAAAGAACTTACTGAGAACTACATCAGCATTAGAAATTATCAATAAGAGCTACAAAGAAATGAAGAATACAATTTCCAAATTGAAGAATACAGTAGAAAGAGGCATTTTTGTATACAAATAATGAAATATCAGAAATAGAAACAATCAAACAAACAAAAAAAAAATGAAATGGAAACTAGAAAACAAATCCCATTTACCATAGCAACAAGAAAAATAAAGTACTTAGGAATAAACTTAACCAAGGAGGTCAAAAAGTTATACATGGAAAACTACAGAACACTGAAGACAGAAATTAAGGAAGATACAAATAAATGGAAGCATATACCATGTTCATGGATAGGAAGAATTAACTTCATTAAAATTGCCATACTATAGTCCTGGCTGGTGGTACAGTGGATAAGGCGCCTGCCTGAGAATTTAAGGTCACTGGTTCAATTCCCCAGTCAGGACAACATAACCAGGACTCCAGCCAGGTCCATAGCAGGGAGCAGGTGAAAGGCAAACATACATTGATATATCTCTCCCTCTTTTCCTCTCTCCCTTCCCCTCTCTCTGAAAAATAATAAATAAAATCTTTTAACAAATAAATAAAATGTCCATACTAGCCCTGGATAAGGTGCTGGGCTGTGAACCCAAAGATTGCTGGTTCAATTCCCAGGCAGGGCACATAACCAGGTTTCAAGCCAGGTCTCCAGCCATGTCAATGGCTGGAGGCAGGTGAAAGGCAACCACACATTGATGTCTCTCTCCCTCTCTGCCTCTCTCTTTTCCCCTCTCTCTAAAAAATAATAGATAAAATCATTTAAAAAATGTCCATACTATCCAAAGCAATCTATAGATTCAATCCAATCCCAATTAAAATACCAATGATATATTTCACATGTCTAGATAAAAGACTTCAAAATTTTAAATGGAGCCAAAAATGACCACAAATAGCCATAGTAACCTGAGAAAGAAGAACAAAGTAAGAGGAATCACAATACCAGATATCAAATTTTATTAGAAGACCACTGTAATCAAAACAGTGTGGTACTGGCATAAGAACAGACATATAGATCAATGGAACAGATTAGAGATCTCAGAAATAAATCCTGGGTTATATGGTCAATTCATATTTGACAAAGGGGGAAGGAGCATAAAATGGAGTGAAAATATCCTCTTCAACAAGTGGTTTTGGGAGAACTGGACTGGGATATGCAAAAACTTAAGCTAGATCACCAACTTACACCATACACCATAATAAAGTCAAGATGGATAAAGGATTTAAGCATCAACAGTGCCATCATAAAAGTCCTAGAGGAAAACAGAAAAATAATCAGATTTCCTGTGCAGCAATATTTTCATTGCTACCTCTTCAAGGGCAAAGGTAATAAAGAAACAAAAAGACAACTGAGACTCCATCAAACTGAAAAGTTTCTGTTCAGCTAAAGAAAACATCAGCAAAATTCAAAGGGAACCAACTATATGGGAAAACATATTTGCCAGTGAAACCTCAGACAAGGATTTGATATCCAGACACTTCCCTAAGGACAACATACAAATGGCCCATTGGCATATGAAAGAATGCTCAACATCACTAGCTATCAGAGAAATGCAAATTAATACCAATGAGATTCCACCTGACATGTGCCATAATGGCCATCATCAACAAATCAACTAGTAATTGCTGGCAAGGATGTGGAGGAAAGGGAACCCTAGTGCTTTGTTGGTGGGAATGCAGACCAGTGTAACCACTATGGAAAACAGTATGGAATTTCCTCAAAAAAACAAAAATGGAATTGCCTTTTGACCTAGTGGTTCCACTGCTAGGATTAAACCTGAAGAACCATAAAACAGCAATTCAGAAGAACCTATGCACCCCTATGTTCATAGCAGTGTTATTTACAATAGGTAAGTCCTAAAAATAGCCTGTGTGCCCATCAGTGGGTGAATGGATCAAAAAACTTTGGCACATTTACACAATGGAATACTATACTTCAGAAAGAAAGAAAAAAAAAATCCTACCTTTTGTGACAACATGGATGGAACTAGGAGAATTTTGTTTGGTGAAATAAGACAGTCAGTGAAAGACAAATACCATATGATCTCACCCAATACAGGAGACTAATGAATAAAACAAACAAACAAGCAAAACAAAACCAGAGGCATGGAAACAAGGAATAGACTTTCAGTGTGCATAGAGGAGGAGGGAGAGAGATAAAAAAGCAAAGTGGGGAGGCAGTTTAGTCAAGGAACTAGCATGGACGACCCCTGGAAATAAACAACAAGTGGAAATGACTGTGAGAAAGGAAATTGGGAAAGTCTGGCAAGGGAGAACAATGGGGGAAAATGGGATGAATATAAGACAACGATAAAATAAATAAAATAAAATAATGCAAGAAAAGTCTCAATCTTACACTACACCTAAAAGAATTATAAAAATAACAAAGCTTATAGTGAATAGAAGGAAGAAAAATAATCAAAATCAGAGCAGAACTAAATGACGGACACATAAAAAAAATTTTTGAAAGTCTAATGAATCCAGGAGCTTGTTCTTTGAAAAGATAAATGAAATTGGCAAATATTTAACCAGATTCATCAAGAGAAAAAGAGAGAGGAATCAAGTTAATAAAATCAGAAATGAAGGAGAGAAGTAATACCAGATACCACCACAGAAATACAATGGATCGCAAGAAAGTTCTATGGACAACTATATGTCAAGAAATTAGACAACCTGGGTGAAATGCATAAATTTCTAGATACCTGCAATCATCCAAAACTGAATCAAGAAAAAGCAGAAAACCTGAATAGATCAATAAGAAATTAAACTGAAGCAATAATTTAAAAAACCCAGCACACATCCTGGGCCAGATTGGAATCACAGATCAATTTTATGAATCATTCAAGAGAGAATTAACATCTATTCTTCTCAAACTATTCCAAAAATTCAAGAAGAGGGAAGGCTTCTGAACTCTTTGCAAGGCTAGTATTATCCTAATTATAAATCAGGTAAAGACAGAAAGAGGAAAGAAAACTATAGGCCAGCATCTCTGATGAACATAGTGCTAAAATCGTCAACAAAATATTAGTAAACTGGATCCAGCAATTCATTAAAAAGATCATTCATCATGTTCAAGTGAAATTCATATGGGGAATGCAAGGTTGATACAGTATTCGCAAACCAATAAATGTGATGCATAACATACACATACAAAAGATAAAAATGACATGATCATAATAGATGCAGAAAAAGCATTTGATAAAATCAGAACACATATGTGATTAAAAAAACACACGGCACAGTAGAACCAGAAGGATCATACCTTAACATAATAAAGGCCATATACAGAAAACATACAGCCAACATCATACTCAATTGGCAAAAACTGAAAGTGTGTCCCGGAATCAAAGATGGCGACAGAGTAGAGAGCAGTGCTGATGGTGTTCTCGAGTACCAGAGCAGCTGGAGGATATGATAGGGAGCGCGAGATGTCATTAGGTCCCTAAGAATTGGAGGGGTCAGCATCTGAACTCAGGGGAGCACAGCCCAGAGGCAGCAGAGACCTACAGGAGGGCAGGTGAGACAGTTCCAAACCAGCTAGCAGGCCAAGGTTGGCTCTGGGCAGTGGCAGCTCTACCCAGAGGAGCATCTCTAACTGAAGCCAGCTCTAGGCTCGCTGGCAACTAGAAATCTGAACAGTGAAGTGTGGATAGCAAGGGCAAACACTGGAGGGAATGAAGAATTGAACTCCTGCAGGGAAGGGACTGTGTGAGAGCCTCGCTCAGACAACAGGGAGAAGAAGCTCCTCACTGGGACAGAGGTGGAGAAGAGACCTGCATGGAGCAGGAGCGGGGAGCAGTGAAGTGCACTGCCCGGAGTGGTGAAAAGGCCAAAAACGGTGTTGCTGGACCACCAGCGAAACAGCAGCTTGAAGCCCCTGCAAGGGGGGAGGCCCAGGCCGTGCACGCACACAAGCCCCCAGGCTCCCACTGAAACTCCAAACTGCAAGCCAGGAACTTGTAGCTGGGGCAACTGACCCAGCCATTGCCGGCGACAAAGGCCTCAATGCAGACACCCTGGGAGGGTGCACATCACAGAGGTGGCGTGAAGGACTCCTTGGAGAGCTGGTCTGCTTGGAGGATTGGCCCTCACCTGGGGGAGCTGGGCAGTGTTGGCAGATGCTGGGCACTGTTGCCAGACTGGGGCTGCCTCCTCTGGGAGCTTTGGGGGCAGGGCCAGTCATCACAGGAGCCAGCAAGGTTGCAAGCCACCCTGCAGGGGTGCCAGGTGCCCATCACAGGCAGGAACCTCCACCAGGAGTTGGAGGGGGCACCCTGCTGGACTTCAAACAGAAGAAAAGGAAGGGCCCCAGAACAATGGCAGCCCTAAAACCCAGCTAGGCTGCTGGAGGCCCAGCCTACCTGGGGGCTGACACTCACAATCAGCCCTGACTGTGACAATCATAGGCCCTGCCACTCCAAGACCAGCTAGACTGTAGACTGCAGAGACCTGACCAAGAAAAAGAGGCAGACTCAGGAAATGGATTGCTGCTAATCTCAAGCACCTGAGTTACACTGAGAGCTACATGAACTATTAATCCCTAACATATCCTTTGCAAAAGTTACTTCTCACATGTTTTTAATCCTCCCCTATCTCAAACCACCTAAATACCCAAGACCCTCCCCCTACTCTTGATTTAAAGTCTACTTACTCTCTCAAACAACACATTCCCAGTCCTCAATCTTAGTATTTCTCCCCTCCCCAGCCACCTAAACCCTTTCTTTATTCTTCTCTTTCTTCCTTTTTATTTTTTTTTCTTCCTTTTTTTTTTTTTTTTTCTTTTTTCTTTTCTTCCTGCTAAAAGCCCACAGGTCCTGGCTCCACCTGGACCAATCAGAGAACATAAAGGGTGAACAGCCACATAAACCCTTTCTTTCTTATTATTATTTTTCTTTTTCTTGTTATTTTCTTCTTTTTCTTTTTCTTTTTTTAATTCTTTTTTCTCTGCTATAAGGCAACAGGTCCTGGCAGCACCTGGACCAATCAGGAATTATTAAGGGTGAACAGCTATCTAAACCTTTTCTTCCTATTAATATATATTTTTCTTTTTTCTTTTATTATCTCTCTCTCTCTCTCTCTTTTTTCCTGCTAAAAGCCCACAGGTCCTGGCTCCACCTGGACCAATCAGGGACCTCTAAGGGTGAACAGGGGGCCAGATGCAGCAACTATATACATAGGCTTACACTGTTCACTCATACTTGAGACTTTCTGATTCTTCCTCTCATCATTTCTTTGAGAAAGGATAGAAGGAGTGTCTTGACTGAAAGGAAAGGAGCAACATACTCAACCAATCGAGAATACAACCAGACAGCCCAAATAAAGGCCACACCAAGAACAACAAGTGGGGAATATCTGGGAGACTGCAACACTGAACTCCACAAATCTCCTACCACAGATGGGTGCTCAACTAAGGCAAGAAAGCAAAGCAGATTTATCCAAGGAAGAAACAAAAAACAAAAATCAAGCAACAACAGACACCCAAAATGGGGGAAAAAAGAATCAGTCCATCACGAAAACGAAAGGAAGAATCACCAGAAAGACCACCAAATGAAACAGAGGCACATGAAATATCAGATAAGGAATTCAAGAGAATGATGATAGAGAAGCTCAATGAGTTTAGTCAGGTAAAAGAAAACTATAAACAACTCCAGGGAAGTTACAAGGAACCTACTGAGAGCTACAACAGCAATAAAAAGGACACAGAAATTATCAAAAAGTGCCAGGAGGAAATGAAGAATCCAATTTCTGAATTGAAGAATACAGTAGAAGGAATCAACAGTAGGCTAGAGTAAGCAGAGGACTCGATCAGCAAGTTGGAGGACAATGTAGACAAATACTCCAAGACATTACAAGAGAATAAAAAAAGTGGAACAAGATTGAAGAGGGTTTAAGAAAGATGCAGGACAACATGAAAGGTAACAACATGTGTATCATAGGGATACCAGAAGGAGAGCAGGAACAAGGAATGGAAAACCTGTTCAAAAAAGTCATGATAGAAAATTTCCCTAACATGATGAGTGAAAACATTAATCATGTTCAGGAAGCTCAGTGGAACCCAATGAAGATCAACCCAAACAGACGAACACCAAGGCACATTATGATTAAAATGGCTAATTTCAAAGACAAAGAGAGAATCCTAAAAGCATCAAGAGAGAAAAGACAAATAACATACAAAGGGGCTCCAATAAGGCTATCAAATGATTATTCAACAGAAACAATTCAAGCCAGAAGGAAATGGCAAAAAGTATTTCAAATAATGGTAAACAAAGGCCTGCAACCAAGAATACTCTACCCAGCAAGGCTCTCATTTGTTGGGAAATAAGGAGTTTCCCAGACAAAAAAAGACTAAAAGAATACATGTTTACCAAACCAGCATTGCAAGAAATGCTAAAGGGTCTGCTTTAAAAATAAATAAATAAATAAAATGAAGAAACAGAGAAAGCCAAAGAGGAATACAGATACAAAGGGAGAAAATAGCAATGAATAAGTATCAATCAATAATAACCTTAAATGTAAATGGATTAAATGCACCAATCAAACTGCATAGGGTAGCCGAATGGATAAGACAACATGACCCACATATATGTTGTCTTCAAGAGACCCACCTCAGAAAAAAAGATTGACACAGATTGAGAGTGAATGGTTGGAAAAATATGTATCAAGCAAATGGACATGCAAAAAGAGCTGGAGTAGCAATACTTATTTCAGACAAAATAGATTTTACAATGAAGGCTATTAAAAGGGACAAAGAAGGACGTTATATACTACTTAAGGGAACAATCCATCAAGAAGAAATAACTCTGCTAAACATATATGCACCCAACGTAGGAGCTCCGAAATATATAAGGAAAATCTTGGAGGACATTATGAAAGATATAGACAGCAACACACTAATAGTAGGGTATTTTAATACCCCACTATCAACAATGGACAGATCTTCCAAATAAAAAATCCCCAGAGATGTTGTGGCATTGAACAACACTCTAGAGGAAATGGACCTAACTGATATATACAGAGTCTTTTACCCCAAAGAAGCTAAATACACATTCTTTTCAAATGCACATGGATCATTCTCTATGATAGATGACATGGTATGTCACAAGACAAGCTTCCACAAACACAGAAAAATTAAAATCACACAAAGCATCTTCTCAGATCACAATGGCTTAAAACTAGAAACCAAACTCAAGGGAAAAAAACAAAAATTCTCTAACTCATGGAGACTGAATTACATGCTTTTAATTGATGAATGGGTTAACACGATGAGATCAAAGATGAAATTAAAAACTTCCTGGAAACAAATGACAATGAACACACTCACAACTTCCCAAAACCTATGGGATACAGCAAAGGCAGTGTTCAGAGGGAAATTTATAGCAATAGAGGCCTATCTAAAAAGGTCACAAGAAGTTTATAAAAACAACCTAACCATAATGCTGCAAGAACAAACAAAGCCCAGAGCAAGTAGAAGGAAGGAAATCATCAAGATCAGAGCAGAACTAACTAACTCAGAGATTCAAACTACAATTTGAAGAATCAACAGGTCCAGGAGCTGGTTCTTTGAAAAAATAAACAAAATTGACAAGCCTTCATCCAGACTCATCAAGAAAAAGAGAGAGAGGATCCAAATAAACAGAATCAGAACTGACAGAGGAGAAATCACAACCGATACCTCAGAAATACAAAAGATTGTAAGAAATTATTACAAACAACTATATGACAATAAATATGACAACCTGGATGAAATGGACACATTTCTGGAAAAGTATAATCTACCAAAACTCAATGCAGAAGAAGCAGAAAGCCTGAATAAGCCAATAACAACTAGTGAAATTAAAGAAGTAATCCAAAATCTCCCAAAGCACAAAAGCCCCAGACCGGATGGAAACACAGGTGAATTTTACCAAACATTTAAAAAGAACTAACTCCTATCCTTCTAAACCTATACCAAAAAATACTGGAAGAGAGAAGATTCCCAAACTCTTTCTTTGAGGCCAAAATTATTCTAATCCCCAATCCAGGGCAAGACACAACTAAGAAAGAAAGCTACAGGCCAATATCTCTGATGAACATAGATGCTAAAATTCTCAACAAAATATTAGCCAACCGGATTCAGCAGTACATTACAAAGATCATACACCATGATCAAGTAGGTTTCATCCCAGGGATGCAAGGATGGTACAACATTCGTAAATCAATAAATGTAATACACCACATTAACAAATTGAAAGAAAATACCATATGACCATATCAATAGATGCTGAAAAAGCATTTGATAAAGTGCAGCAACCATTTATGATCAAAACCCTCAGCAAAATGGGAATAGAGGGAGCATACCTCAACATCATAAAGGCCATCTATGAGAAACCTGAAGCCAACATCATACTCAATGGGCAAAAATTGAGAGCTTTCCCCCTAAGATCAGGAATGACACAAGGCTGTCCACTTTCTCCACTTCTATTCAACATTGTCTTGGAAGTTCTAGCTATAGCCATCAGAGAAGAAAAAGAAATTAAAAGGTATCCAAATTGGAAAGGAGGAAGTCAAACTGTCATTATTTGCAAATTATATTATAGTGTACATACCGAACTTGATAGGCTCCACCAAAATCTTACACAACCTAATAAGCAAATTTAGCAAACTAGCTGTGTATAAAGTCAATATCCAGAAATCAAAAGCATTTTGTATACCAATAATGAAACAACAGAAATAGAAATGAAAAAACAAATCCCATTTACCATAGCAACAAGAAAAATAAAGTACCTAGAAATAAACTTAACTGAGGAGGTAAAAGACCTGTACTCAGAAAACTACAGAACAATGAAGGAAGAAATCAAAGAAGATACAAATAAATGGAAGCATATACTATGTTCATGGATGGGAAGAATTAACATCATTAAAATGTCCATACTACCCAAAGCAATCTACAGATTCAATGCAATCGCAATTAATATACCAATGACAGGCTTCACAGAAATAGAAAAAAATACTTCAAAAATTTATATGGAGAAAAAAATGCCCAGGAATCACCACAGCAATCTTGAGAAGGATGAACAAGGTAGGAGGAATCACAATACTGGATCTCAAACAATATTTTCAAGGCTACTGCCATCAAAACAGCATGGTACTGGCATAAGAATAGACTTATAGATCCATGGAACAGAATAGATAGCCCAAAGTTAACCCAAGACTCTATGGTAAACTAATATTTGACAAAGGGGGAAGGAACATAAAATGGAGTAAAAACAGTCTCTTCAACAAGTGGTGGTAGGAGAACTAGACAATAACATGCAAAAAGATAGAACTAGACCACCAACTTACACCATACACCAAAATAAACTCAAGATGGATGAAGCACTTCAACTTAAGCAGTGCCGCCATAGAGGTCCTGGAGAAAAATATAGGCAGGAAACTTGGATATCCTACACAGAAATATGTTTACTGATACTTCACCAAGGGCAAAGGAAATCAAAAAGAAATCAACAAATGGAATTATATCAAATTGAAAAGTTTCTGTTCAGCTAAAGAAAACATTAGCAAAATTCAAAGGGAACCAACTGTATGGGAAAACATAATTTCCAATAATACCTCAGACAAGGGTTTGATCTCCAAAATATATAAAGAACTAATGCAACTCAACACCAGGGAGACAGACAGCCCAATTAAAACATGGGCAAAGGATCTGAATAGACAACTCACTGAAGAAGATATACAAAGGGCCCAGAGGCATATGAAAGAATGCTCAACATCACTAGTCATCAGAGAGATGCAAATTAAAACCACAATAAGATACCACCTCACACTGTCACAATGGCAGTCATCAACAAACAACATGTGTTGGTAAGGATGTGGGGCAAAGGGAACCCTCATACACTGTTGTTGGGAATGCAGGCTGGCGCAGCCACTGTGGAAAACAGTATGGGGTTTCCTTAAAAAACCAAAAATGGAACTTCCTTTTGATCCAGTGATTCCACTACTGGGACTATACCTAAAGAATCCTGAAACACCAATTCATAAGAACCTATGTACACCTATGTTCATAGCAGCACTATTTACAATAGCCAAGTGCTGGAAACAGCCTGAGTGCCCATCACTGGATGATTGGATCCAAAAATCTTTGGTACATTTACACAATGGAATATTATACACAGAAGGAAAGAAGGAACTCGTACCCTTTGCAACAATATGGATGGATCTGGAGAGTATTATGCTTAGTGAAATAAGCCAGTCAGTGAAGGACAAACACCATATGATCTCACCTATTAGAGGATAATAATAAACAAAAGTAACAACAAGTAAAACAGAACCAAACATATGAATACAGTGAATAGGCCTTCAGTGGTCAGGGGGAAGGTGGTTGGGGGGAAAGGGGAGGAAGAGGCAAGAAAGGGGAGCAGTTTAGACAGGAACCACGTATAAATGAACCATGGACATGGATAACAGGTGGGATTGACTTTGGGGGAATGGGTGGATGGGGAGGGGGACAGAGGGGAGCAAAAAGGGGATGGATGTAATACAACAATAAAATTAAAAAAGAAAAAAAAAACTGAAAAGAAAATAAATGTGTTACCCTTAAGATCAGGAACAAGGTGGGGTGTCCACTTTCACCACTTTTATTTAATATAGTACTGGAAATTCCAGCCACTGAAGTTAGACAAAAAAGAAGAAATAAAAGGCATCCAAACTGGAAAGGAGGAAGTGAAACTATCATTATTTACCAATGACATGATAGTGTACATTGAAATCCTTATAGCCTCCACTAAAAAATGACCAGGCCTTACATATGAATTAAGAAATGCAGGTGGGGTGCAAAATCAATACTCAGTAATCAATTTCATTTTATACCCCAATAATGAACTATCAGAAAGAGAAACTTAAGAAATCTAATTCATTATTACAACAAAAAAATAATGAGGTATCTAGGAATAAATTTATCAAAGTAGGTAAAAGGTCTGTACTCAGAAAACTATAGGGCACTGAAGAAGGAAATTTAGGAAGATATAAGTAGGTGGGAGCATATACTGTATTCACAGATTGGACATATTTTCATATTTAAAATGTCCATATTACCCAAAGAAATCTGTAGATTCAAAGCAATTCCTATTAAAATACCAGTGGCATAATTCACAGATCTAGAGCAAATATTCCAAAAATTTATATGAAACTAAAAAGACCCAAATAGCCTCAGTAATCTTGAGAAGGAAAAACAAAATTGGATGCATCACAACACCTAATATCAAATTAAGGTCACTATAATCAAAATAATTTTCTACTGGTATAAGAACAGACACATAGATCAATGGAACAGAATAGAGAACCCAGAAATAAACCCATGTTTTTATGGTTAATTAATATTTGATAAAGGAAGCAAGAACATACAATAGAGTATAGACAGTCTCCTCAATAGAAGGTGTTAAAAGAAATGGACTGGTACATGCAAAAACAAAAAAATGAACCAAGACCACCAACTTACACCATATGCCAGAATAAACTCAAAATGGGTAAAAAGACTTAAATATAAATAGTGATACCTAACAAGTCCTAGGGGAAATCATAGGCAGTAAAATTTCAGATACTTCACATAGCAATATTTTTGCTGATATGTCTTCTAGGGCAAGGGAAAGAAAGGGTAAAATAAACAAATGGGACTACATCAAACTATAAAGCTTCCCCACAGCTAAAGAAACCATCAGCAAAATGAAAAGGGAATCTACTCTATGGGAGAATGTATTTGTCAATGATATGTCAGACAAGGATTTAATCTCCAAAGTTTGTAAAGAGCTCATACAACTCAACACCAGGAAAACAAACAATCCAATTAAAAAAAAAATGGGCAAAGCACCTGACCAGACACTTCTCTAAAAAGAACATATAGATGGCTCAAAGACTAATAAAATAATGCTCAATATGACTAGCCATCGGAGAGGTGCAAATTAAAACCTCAATGTGGTACCACCCCACACCTGCTAAAATGACTATCATTAACAATTCAACAAAAACATACACTGGCAAGGATGTGGAGAAAAGGAACCCCTAGTATACTGATGATGAGAATGCAGGCTGATGCAACAACTCTGAAAAACAGTATGGATTTTTCGGAAAAAAAAAAATTAAAAATGGCCTATTCCTTGTATTCATATACTTGGTTCTGTTTTGCTTGTTGTTAGTTTTGCTCATTATTGTCCCGTAATGGGTGAGATCATATGATATTTGTCTTTCACTGACTGGCTTATTTCACTAAGCATAATACTCTTCAGTGGTCAGGGGGAACGGGGTTGGGGGGAGAGGGGAGGCAGAGGCAAAGAAGGGGAGCAGCTTAGACAAGAACCTAGTATAAAGGAACCATGGACATGGACAACAGGTGGGATTGACTTTCGGGGGAATGGGTGGGTGGGGAGGGGGACAGAGGGGAACAAAAAGGGGATGGATGTAATACAACAAAAATAAAATTAAAAATAAAAAAAAATTAAAAATGGAACTGCCTTTTGACCTAGCAATTCCACTTCTGGGGATATATTCTAAGAATCCCAAAACACCAATTAAAAGCAGTATGTACACCCCTATGTCCATAGCAGCATTATTTACAATAGCCCACATTTGGAAAAAAAGCCTAAGTACATATCAATAGATGAGTGGGTAAAAAAGCTGTTGTGCCCTGGCTGGTGGAACGATGGAAAAGGCACCGGCCTGCAAACCCAAAAGTCACTGGTTCAATTCCCCAGCCAGGGTACATTACCAAGTTGCAAGCCAGGTCCTTAGCTGGAGGTAGGTGAAAGGCAACCATACATTGATGTCTCTCTCCCTCTCTGCCTCTCTCTTCCCCTCTCTCTGAAAATAACAAATAAAATCTTTAAAAAAAAAAGAAAAAGCTGTGGAATACTACACAGCAGTAAAAATGTAAGACTCCTTACTTTTTGCAACAACATGGATAGAACTGTTAAGTTAAATAAGCCAGCCAATGCAAAGGAAATACCATATGATTCAGTTACAGATAGAATCTAATGAAAAAAATAAACTAGTGAGCAAAATAGAAACAGGCATATAAACATGGACATATTGGCAGCTTTAGGAGGGGAAGTAGATGAGCACTGGTTGAAAGAAAGTGAAATATATATGAAGGACCATTGATATGGACAATGGTGAGGAGACTGATCATGGAAGTACAGAAGGGCAAAGGGGGAATAAGTGGGACAAATATAATAGAATAAATACTAAAATACATCTGAAAACACACATTTGCATTCATCTCTGGGAGCAGTAACACCAAAAAGAAATAACCAGTGCATTATTAATTCAACAACAACAACAACAACAAACAACAAAACAACAAAAACCTTCTGGAAGATTTAGGTTGCTCCCACTTTCAGTTTTCTAGAAAGTTGTAAATGGATTCAGTTTCCTTAAAACATATGCTCAGCGCTGTCTGCTTACTATTCATATTTTGAAGTGCACCTTGAACCCTTAATAACATGAATTTCTTTATACAAAATACACAATTACCAATTAATGTGTTTTGTAAGGATTCTTACTCTTTAATTCAAATCTCATTCAATTTCCATTGACCTCACAATCTCTTCAATAATTCCCCAGTGTTTGCAATAGTCCTGCCTCAACCAAATACAGAGTGGAGACATCACCAGATATGTAATAAATAAATAAATGGTAATTGTCAATAAATTTCCCCAGGGAAATCTGTTTTCTGCCAGCAGCCTTCCAGAGGCAGTTTTTGCCTTGGATAAAAAATTCTAGTATATCCTTTCTTGTGCATTGGGACACTTTTCCTTCTTTTCTGACTTTCTTCTTTGGTTCCCTTTTTGTCTAAAGTCTATCATGTTCTTTTATTTTTTTTTTAAACTGAAACAAAACATGGCACCTACTTTGAGAGTATTTAAAATTCAACTTATGTGAAGTTGTGTTATTTTAATCTGTGTTCCATAATAAAAATCATTATAACATTGTGATTCATTAATATAGCTGTGCATTTAATTTTTTAAAAAGTTAAGAAAATATTTTAAAGAAAAATTTAATGGTATGATTTTTAAGAGGAAAGAAATGAAAAATTCTCTTTAGAAGAAATCCACAATTATATTAAAAATAGATTAAGTATAACTTTCAATATCAATTTATATATTTAATAAATTATAAGAGAATAATATATGCTGAGGCCTTAACCAAATGTAAAATCTTCATGTTATTACTATTATTATTGGGGAAAGATAACTGAAATATTAATTCATGGAAAAATCAGATTTACTGAACATAATTTAAGCCATGTAGTACTGTTCAGAACCAAGTTTATCATATTTTTACTTAAAGTAACTGATATATCTCTAAAAATACATGAAATCTTTTTAAAAAATGAAGTAACTGACATCAATGTTGGAACTAGATCTACACTTGACATCTTCTTGGAGTCTTTCTCAAGGTCCTAAGTTTACAGATCATTTCAATATCACTTTTCCCCAAGAAATACATGCTTCAGAGGATTATCTATTTTCTTTTTCAAGAATGATGCTCAATTCAGACCTGAATCCTGCCTTTCAACACACATAGTCTATTCTTGTAGAGTGAAAAGAATGAGGTTGTGCAGAAGATAATTCAACATGTCCAGAAAACTCAATTTTTAAAACAGTCAAGGTCAGGAAGCCCCCTTCTCACTTCTTCATTTTTGTGTGAATGTTACCCAGCATGTTACACTGCATACACAAAGCCATTTGCACTGGAGCCAATAACAGCATTATAATTCACCCATGCTGAGTCCTGTGTGTTGTCATCTGTCTGGGGCTGTTAGGAAGGGTCACAGAACTCTTGGCTTCAGGTGGAGTCCTTTGGCCATAGACTTATTCCAGAAGAACTTGAAAAGCAACATTCCCAAGGTAATCAGCTGCAGTCACTCTGAAGGGCAAACAGTGAAGGGTGAAGCCCTGCACTGCTGAAATCACTCAGTGATGAGGGATCTTGAACACCCTGGTTGCATTCTTTCCCTCTGTAACATGAGAATGCTCTATCTCATAAATTCTTGTGATGCCAAAATGAGATAATAAATGTGAAGTGAGATAACAAATGTGAAAACTATTGTTAAAAGATGAAAGGATTACAAATAAAAATATAAAACATCATTATTATAGAGTGAGGCAAAAGTAGGTTTACAATTGTTCATATGGAAAATAGTATAATCACAAATAAAGAATAATACAAGAATAAATTGTGTTTCTCACACTCACAACTATAAACCTACTTTTGCTCAAAATGTTTAGAGAACATTTAAAGTTTAAAATTGAAATAGTGAAAAAAACAGGATTACTGAAGACAAGCAGTGTTCCAGCTACTTCCAGAACTCCTGTCAATTTACAGTCTGATAGCTTGTACACAGATTAAGAATAACACTTTCTTCAACTTCACAGGGATGGAGCATATTGAAAGTAAATAAGGTAATGTCACAGAAAATAGCAGTATAAATCTTTGCTATCAGGAATGATAAAAATAGTTTCCTCTTCAGATTCTGCCTTGGCTAATTATTTGAAAATCAGTCAATGGCCTGAATGCCAGAGGTCCAGGTTGCTCCCCACCTGCTTTGCTTCTATTCTTCATTTCAGTTCTGAGCAGATGAGTGGAAAATAAAGTCTTTGAACTTATGATTTAAATTTGATGATTGCATTTTCCCTGGTGTGCCCTGACATATATTGATAAGTGTGCCAGTTCCTGAGGTCCAACACTTAACATAAGATGTCCCAATGAGTCAACCCACTTAAAGACTGAAAAGTCTGCAGTCAGAATTCTGTTTAACTTGGTTTAATGCATTTCACAAACTTATTTGATTATAGAACCATCTATTAATATCCCTTGAGCCACCATTTAATCTTCTGGAATGAAGGTTCTATATAGTTGATGTTCATCACCCAGTGAATTCAAAAATGTTCAGTCTGGATTTAGCCTTTCAGATAATCTCTTCCAATGGTATTACTTTTCAGGTGAGTAAACAGAGCTCCAGACATGTGAAGACTTGGGAACAGATCCCACTGTGATTCTACTCTACCACATGTCCCAGTTTAGGAGTTTGAACTGAGAGCACACAACAGCTATTGAAAAGCCACTCTAGTTCACGCAGTTTGGCAAGTGGTGTATATTGAATTGTGCAAGTGACTCCTGAGGATCGATTTTATGTTACCTATTCTAGAAGTAGTAACATGAAGTATCAATATATAATGCAAAGAGAATGAATTAAATGCTAATTTGAGTGGCATGAACAGTAAGCAGTGGTGTGCTGGTAAGCTAATTCTCTAGAGAGAAAAAACAAACAAACAAAACCTCTGATTTGTTTGCTTATTTCTTATGTCATAAGTACAACCACCATGACTGAGTTCAGGCTACCATACATGATGTCACTGAACATAAAGTTGGAAAGCGATGGACGCCATTAGAGCAGATTTCAGAGGACAAGGAGGTTGGTGATGATTGGAATTGCCCAGAAAGAGTTCATGAAAGGGATTGAATTCAACCTAAAAATACTGAGTGGGAGGATAAGCAGAAGGACTAGAGCTGGCAGCAACTAGAGTAGAGACTTGATACCTTTTTCAGGGTTAGAAAGAAAGGAAAACTCTCCTGAGATAAAATTTACTTTATCCCAGGACTTTTCAAAGATTTACATTTAAAATATTTTTCTTCTAACCTTTTAAATTTAAAATAGTTTTAAACTTACAGAAAAGATGTAAATACACTAGAGAGTTTCTGCATACATTGCACTCAGCTTTATCTATTTTAATATCTTGCATTGCTGTGGTAATTTGTCAGAACCAAGGAACCAATATTAATACATTATTATTAATGAAACTCTATACTGTAATTTCATTAGCTTTTCTTTTTACTCTGTTCTGTTCCAGGGTCCTATCCAAGATACCACTTTTTTTTTTTTTTTTTTTTTTTTTTT